>JAIZPF010000228.1:5726-20631 GCA_020509355.1 Blechomonas ayalai
TTAAAACTCTTTTACAACCCCCCCCCCAATAATATTTTGACCATCTCTCCCCCTGGCTCCTCATGACTGCTTAGTGAGTTCCCGAAAGGAGCTGCAATACAAGTGAGAGTAACACCGACAATGGTCAACCCAAGGGACGCTGAACATCGCAGGTGGGGAAGGAAGAGACTCAGGGGAAAGTACGATATACCCGCTCGAGGCTTACCTAGAGCGAGAGTTGAGGTCGCAGGGTAGCGGGGTGTAGCACGTTCAGGTTACACGCACACGGAAGACGAAAATATATACTGGCACAGATCCTGTTCACCAGCTCACCCCATGTAGTTTCCTAGGAGAGATGTGTTGGAATTAACTTGGCCGTGCCAAGAGGCGTTCACCAATATACTTCGCATGCTCCTGTAACTCGGGAGCGGCAAACGGGGCAAAAAAAGCTGTCCGGCTGATAATGAGCCGCACACTGCTTGGTGCAGGAGATACACATGGCGAGGTGGCAACACGGCTGCAGCACCGTCGCACGCTCCTGTTCCTTACATAAAACGCACAGTGACTCGAGTGGCTTGTTGCCACCATTGGGAATTGCTGTTTCGGTGGCCGACGTGGCGACGCCAAATAAACTATCTAGCGCATCCGGTGTGGCGGGGTGCACGCCTGTGGCTGCATCTGGCAGGTCCATAGGGCACGGCGGCAGAGGAGCACGCTCACTTTGTGCACTCGCGAAATGTTGGAGAGCGCGGGCAACCGTCTTCTGCAGCGTTACAAGGATATCATACAACGAGCCCTTCTCTGCCCACTCGCTTACAGCTGGCTCCAGAGCTTGTGGCCCGACCTCGCCTGTAAGTGCATCAGCGATGATACTGCTGAAGCAGCGGTAGGTAAGAGATGAGCATGCGGTAGAGGATTGTGGCGCGGAAACGGCGTCGAGCAAAAACAGCCGTGGCGGCTTCGTGTACGCACCGTTCGCGTCATTGTCTGGGGTGAAATCGATGCGCAGGCGAAGACCGAGAACCAGATCGGCCTCCACCACCTTCTGTTTTTTTATATGACCAGGACGCTCCATGGAATCACTGTATGGCCTGCCCGCAGCAGCCACAGGCGAGCAACTAGACCCTCCCGCTAAGGAAGACAGCGACGAGCACCTGTCCAGCGGTGGGGGCTGCAGCGATAAGGGCGTTGCTAAGAGAGCTACCTTGCTTCGCTCAACAAAGATTGGCAGTCGGCCTATAGCTTTGTGGGATGGCCCATCAAACTGAAAAGCGCCGTCGCACAGGCGTGACAAATCCTTCAGCACACAGTAAACCCGAAGCCTGGCTGCATCGCGCTTCTTGAGGACGTTCACCATGAATGACGGGGACCGAGAGTCATGAGTGTGCTGGTAATCTCCAGCCGCGGTTCCTAAAGATGATAGCAGCGGCATAATCGGGAACCTGTGCCTCGTTCCCCTGGCGATAAGTGGCGGTACCATCTCAAAATTTGCGACGATGGCACCACGAACGAAGGCCACCACGTCGCTGAAATACCGATCACCGGTGGAGGGCATGATGGCCCCACTGAGAGGATCAATGTATACCGCCTTTGTATTAATTAAAAGGTCAGATATCCTTTCCAAGTCAACTAGTGCACGGTATGTGCAAGCCGTATGGCTACCGTTCCCATCTCCGCTGTTTGGGATCTCTTCTCCGTCGCTGTGAGGGGGACACACGAGAATAATCACCGGGGTATAGTACTCCACTTGACGGTAATGGTAGGGCATCAAACCGCGTAACTGTACGCGATCCCGTCTTCGCGTCAGCGTGAATCCATTGCCGTAGATGCGGCGAAAGTTGTTCAAGTCGGAAGTGGGTAGAAAACTCTTGGGGTTGGCCTGTCCGCATTGACCAACTCCAGTTGATACACTGCCATCCTTTACCCCAGCACTACACAAGCCGCTAGTTGGACGGTTAACACTATCCTGAGATACGTGAGAGAGCGCGTGTCTTTCAGAAAACTCCCTCGGGATGCCGCTAGTGAAGCTCGCAATATCTGTTACTCTTCGTTGTCCCTGCAGTCGGCCACCCATAGTAGCCATGCTCTCATCGTCGCTATCGCATACCTGTAGACGCTTGAATTCCTCTCGCAAATTACTATGAGAGGAAGCTCCGGACCGCATCTGCGGCTGGCCCATTGAAGAAACCGTGAGAGATCCCTGGGACTCTCGCGGGTTGAGCTGGAACCCAGAGGAACCAGCGAGCCCAAGTGCGACAGTAGGCTCACCTGCGTACGGATCACCGGAAACACCTGCAAATCCTTTCACATGTTTAGAAGCGTAGGCACGCAGCAGTGCCACACACTCCGCGGTATTCGCACTTGGGACAGAAACTGCCACCCGTTCGGCTACCTGCAGCGGATTCTCACCAAACACATTTGGTTTCAGCGGGGGCCGATGACGCTCTAAAAAGTACCGTAGCATCTGGGGATCCCCCATCTGTGCAATTAGATGGATCGGGGTGTTCTGACTCCCACCTCCTGGTTCACCCAAGTCAGCGTGAAACTCCTCGCAAAGCATCCGAATGGTGTCAATGTAGGCTTGGCTCACCGTAGGGTGTGAAATGTCTTTCGGGCGACTGCTGCTAATAGCCGTGTGCAAAAGGGTGTACTGCGAGCGGGCACTTGGGGTGTTGATCCGCCCCGGATTCTGCTTGAGCCACGCACGGAGCTTCTCCGTGTTCCCTTCGGCAGCTAACTGAAACTCGATCTCCATGGTCTCAAGCGGCTCCTCGTAGTAAAATGCGCAATCGGGAAGGATGTGAAGGGGAGATACAAAACGGTACTTCCCGCTGCAAAAAAAAAGAGGCAAAGTGGCTTTTCCTTTCCGCCCTATCACCGAACCCCGTTACGACGATGACGCTGATTTTTTAAATCACCTCCTACACATATAGGGGGTATGCGTGAACAGTTCGGGCCGCGACCCCCGGTCGCCCAACGATCCCGACCAGAAGCGCTCAACACGCGAACACTATAAGGAGATGAGACGTGGTGGAGGGGGGAGGGAAAAAGAAAGATCTGCAGCAATGACTGCAGGGGCGCAAAATACTTCTTGCTTTCACCTTCGAATGCTGGGAATAATATAGGGAGAGTGACGGCTGGGGTCAGCCAGCCAATGAGAGGGAAGGAAAAACTATGCATATTTGAGCACCCACCGCAGTTCTACCGTGTAAAGTCACCTGCACCTCCCGGAAAGGTAAGGTGACTGCACAGTACCGTTCCAGTATGATTCTACACTCGGCATCATTCTTGTAGTTCGTAACATTTTCACTGTTCTGTTGAGCATCCGAAGCTTTGCCCTGTGCCTACTCCTACTGACTCCAGAAGTTGGTCCAGCCCCGCTGCGTGGTGTTCCACAGTGAAGCTGCTGCTTCAGTGGTGTTCGATACACCACTAGGAAAGGGATGCGTTCCACCAACGCTATTACTTCCCATTCCAATTTTCGTTGCGTGGTGCGATAGAGTTGGGTGAGAAGAATCAAGAGTGGAGACACTAGGGTAGAACACATTCCCAGGCCTCTCATGACCGTACAGATCAAATCCACTGGCAGTAGATTCCCCCACCGTGCCGATTGTCGTTGGGGTCGCGATGGGCAGTAGTACAAAACGAGGTACCTCGTGTGTACGCAAGGAGGTTCTTGCCGCGAGGGGTGCTTCCGTTGAGCTAGTGGGGTCGCTTACCTCAGCCGCTTCAGCCACAACGTCCGCGGGAATACGTAACATTCCAAATGATAGAGCCGTGCGGCAGAAGAGCCGGCTGTTGGCCTTTTGTAACGGCACAACAGACGCATTCCACAGCACCGCATCACAGCTATCAGAGAGCTTACGACGCAAGCTCTGCAGCTCCGTATCTAGGTGCTGTCTGCGGGTGGACAGCCACCCACGATCGGGCGCCTTGTACGATGCTTGCCACGCACGATGCAAAAAGAGAACATCAAACCACAGTTGCAGGTTCACATCCGCCAGCACAAGAGACGCCCGCTGCTTATCACCCGCAGGGGGAAAAGAGAGTTGATCCATGTACGGCAGCACGGACTCCTTGATAGCCTTGCACGTGCTTTCCCCAAGACGGACATACATGTCCTGTAAGAGTGTGTCGGACGCATTCGTCCCATCGCAGCCGTGGTGGCAATTGTCCATCTGAGGTGCAGCTAAAACCGTAGGTGGAACTGCTGCAGACCACCCGCTGGCCAATACGGACAACAGCAAATGTACAGAAGAAAAAAGAGTGTCTAGGCCAGGTGTTAGCTGAACAGGGTAATGGTGGTCCTGTGTCGCGGGTGGAGATGCCTTGGGAGATCGACAATTACCGCAATCCCCACCTCCTACAGACACCGCTCCCCAAGCCTTTGACTGTTGACGACGATAAACACTTCGCATAAGCGATAGCGGCATACTGCTCCACTGCAAGCAGGACTGCTGCAAATCCTTCAGCCGTTCCATATGCACATGAGCAATGGCCGCTTCGTAATCCGCTTGTAACAACTCCTTCCACGGTTCATGACAACGCTTAAAGAGCGAGTAAATACGTTCTTGAAGTTGGACAGAGGACGGCGATGCACCAAAACAATCCTGTCGCAGGAATTCGGCAAGCGGAAAGTGCGCGTTCACAATGGCCGCAAGCTCGTAAAGGGACAGAGTACGCTGATGATTGTAGGTCTCTACCACTTTGGTAGAAGAACCCGATTCAGCGGGAGGGAGTCGCTGGGGACCAATCTCGTTCTCTACCGTCTCCATGTCCGTTAGAGAATTCCCCAGCCATACGGTCATGGCGTCGTGAAGAACGCGTAAGGCATCATTGCCGAGGGGAAAGCTGGTGTCGGCCTCATTCATGACCTCCTGCTGAAGTGTGCGTACCATTTCAACAACTTCGACGCAGATGCCCTCAAGCACATCTGAAACGGTGGCATCGCGACGCAAGGGTATACTCAATGCCTCTGCGAGCTCTTGCAGGCGAGTCGCAGCTGTGTCGCCACTTCCTTTGCTCGCCACCTGTTCCAGAAGTAGTCGATTTTCTGCAAACACCCCTTCTGATGTGAACCATGTGTGCCGCGACAGGCATTCAGTCTCCACCCCAGAGAAGGAGCTCGCCTTACATTGCCTGGCATTCCACCTGGCTGTCGGGGTTTCTTGCCACACAGGGGATTCCTGCGCAGGGACAGCGATACCATGGCCACGAAGTAGCTCCTGTGCGTAATTAATGAAGCGAGATGGGTCTCCCTCTTGGCATGGCAAATCTAGGCCCGGTGTGACAGCCAGGTACCAGCCAGCCTTACCCCGCAATAGCAAATTGCAGAATGCAGTGGTAGATGGAAAGTGTGTACACCCACTGGGGCAGATTAGGTTGGGGGCCTTTCCCTTGGCACCCGAGTGGTCAACATGCGGTGCGCCTATGAGGGTGTCTCCATCAGCTGCGGTATGCTCCAGCTGGGTCAGTCGATGACGGTGATTCACTAAAACCCAGTCATGAATTAGCATTCGCTGTGCAGTGGAAGCGTAGAGGAGAGCCGTCTCAGTGCACTGCGAGAGTGCCGCGACGGTCATCCCTTGCACAGCTTCTTGCCAGGCAGAAAGGTCAAACAGTCCTGCCGGAACGCATGAAGAGCACAGCGCACTTGACCGCTGATGCTGAAATGCTGTCAGGATGGTACGAGGATCTCTGCAAAAGCACGAAAACATGGCGGAAACGTACGGCTCCAGTATCTTCTTTTGAAACGCCCTGAAGACACTTGCTCGGTTATCGAGCAGCGCACTATCAGGCGTATGCCTCGCGACTTCATCTGCCTCCGCCTCGCAGTTCATGTATTGGGAAGCCTCCCATTCCAGCGGTAGCTCCAATCGGCTGACAACGCGAAGAACACCATCCAGGTACTTCTGTCTGGTGTGAGTGCGTTGTGTTGCATTCATGACTGCCGAGTCAACTGGAATGCTGCTCCTTTGATCGCGCCCCGACATGGTAGCAGTGGAAGGTGAGACTGGCATTCCGCTTGAACCCACTTCTTCCACCACACCAGTGGCATTACCGTAGAGCACACGCTGGCGTATGCTCTGCAGCTGCTGCAGAGTGGATCGCGCCCGTATGCGGCTGGTGTCTCTCACTTTGCCTCCTCCCACTGTGGAAGGAGCCGCTTCACCTACCCCGTCATCGCGCCAGGAATCGAGTAAAGCACTACTTTTTATGTCTCCCGGCTTTCCGTGGATGCGCGCGCAATGGTGGAGTAGGTGAAGTAGTAGAAAATGCGCTTGGTACACCATGTGCACACCAAAGATAGAGTTGTTCACTGTCGTATCCACTCGTGCGGTGGATTCAGGGGTAGGCCCTGCAGGCGGTGCAAAAAGATACTCTGGAAGTTGTAAAGCATCGCGCAAATAGGTCGCCACCCGGGCTGGACGAGAGTTCTTTGGCGCGCAGAGCCAGGAAATGCACTCTGCAATGTTCTCCTCCATAATGGAATGTACTATGCACAGCAGTACGCTTGCTGAGTCCATTGTGCGGCACCCCTCAGAACCGGTGGAACCCTGCCGCGTAAGAAGTCCATGTAGCACTTCCCGCATCGCGGAACCATGCAGACTGACAAAGGATTTCAAGATTCCGTCATGGACGTGCAAAGACGCACTTTCCTCATCAAATGCGCCCGTGCCCCGCAGCTCTGCAAGCACTTCACGTACCGTCTCAAGCTGTGGTTCAAAATTCTGTAGAACGAGGTGATAATGCGCTAAGTTGCGTTGCACTTGCTCCTCGTGATGGTGCAATTCTCTCAGGTGCTCCTCTATGTCTTCACAATGGCACGGTATGGGCGTCTCCACAACAGCATCTACGTCATCCGGCTTGGCTGAGCTCCCATGCCGGCTGTTTGCAGCTCGTGGCGTTGCCTCCAACACGGTCTGAGCGCTGGTATCTGCGTCAGCGCGCAGGTGAGCGCGGATCGACAGCAGTAGACGTTTTTCATAAAAACGAAGGCTGCGTACTAGATGGAATGGTGAGGGTTGTGGAAAACGCTTCGCTAGAAAAAGGCGAGCGCAACGCAAAGTTCGCGCAGCTTCGACCAAGCTGTCAACGCTCAGTTGGCACTCCACCTTGACAAACAGCTGTTGCAGAACATTGAGGAGGTCGCGCTCCACGATGATTGCTAGCGGGCTGTAGGCTGCTTCGGGAGATGGCGGCATCAGAAGGTCAGCCCCAGCTGCCGATGAGACCTTTGGGCGTGCCGCTACTGGGGCAGCCTCCGTTCCCGTTACCGGTGGCTCCATCATATGTAGTGTGTCGTGAAGACGTACAATTTCTCTGCACACACTTCCCATCCCAACCACACGGTTACATGTAGCAATAAGATCACGATATGAGCCCCCGATAACTTCCTTGAGGCTCCGCGTGCTGTCATCAATATTGCGGTCGACACTGGAAAGGTAATCGAGAGCCTCACGCGCCGTGTTCTGCGTGAAAATGCGTCGCACCTCCTGTGCAGCTCCCTCAGCAGACATGGCACGGTACTGGCCAGTGTCAGTGAGGGTTTTTAAAAAGCACGAGGGACGTATTGGTGGCGAACCACAAGGCCAAGAGGGCCCGAATGGAAAGATTCTGCCTGCCTGTCTGCTTCGCTTTTTCTTCCGAACGATATGCAGCGTTAGCCGCCAAACCTTCACAAATGAGGATCGTAGGAAAAAATAAGAAAAGAAAACGAGACACAGCCTTACGGCACCAGATGAGGTCACCTCTGCATCATGGCCACAGCGTTCCAGTGCACCACCATAGGGCAACAGGGCAAGCCAGCCCAAGCGGCAAGGCAAGCCACTGTGCAAAGTAGAATTTGACGACTATCCGGAGTCCACATCATGCCCAAGGAGGAAGACGAGCGGGAACGCTTGCACACCGCCTGTTTTATTGAGCGAATATAAAAAAAGCAACCCTCGAAGGTCATTGGCGGACCTACAAAAGGGAACACACATAAATGCAGCTTGCTCACAGGCCGCAGTTGGGATAGTGGCTCTGTTCAGCAGACGTTATTCGAGCCCACTCCTATCTTACTTCATTCACTCCATTCATGCGGACTCGGGCTCGCCCACAGTGTAGCCGGTTACCTCAGCGTGGGACCAGGGCGCGGTACTTCTGCGGTGGATCGAAGCCAAAACTGGTCCGCGTGAAACGGCTACCACGTGTATCAAGGCTAAATACTCTGTCTAGGAGGAGTCATTCGGTTCCATGTGCCGGCACGATGGCGCCGGAGAAACCAGCAGGTTAAACGGCAACAGACACCTGAGGGCCTTTGGGTTGCCGATGGAAACGGAGTCCCTCGACAATGTGCAGCACTGTCGTCGCCCTGCGCCGGCCGGTTCTGTCTCAACCCCTACCTCTTGGCAGTATGAAGAGCTTTAGTGGGTAGGTACATATCTCTAGCGTCCGGCCCCAGTTCGTCACCCTGAGAGAAGCGGTATGCGTCAGGATCACGGCAGTGAGTCGTCAAGCAGATGGTGAAGAATTAAAAAACTTGGGCTACTAGGTAGGGATTGGCCTACGTGCTGCACCAACGATTGTCCAGCGTGTATCGAACGGGATCCGCACCAGCATACTGGTACCACTGTTGTACTGTGCGATGAGGACCCATGCCGTAGCGGTTCGCATCTACAACGACGTCCGGATCATCTGTATCCTGGCTGACGTGAAGCTGATTCAGATCTTTCACTCGCGAGCGGAGAAGATACTGCACCCGTCTGCGGCTGCGCTGCTGACCCGAATTCCAATGTGGAGACTCCGCCCATAATTTGGGTGAACTGCTTCGCAAGTAAAAGTGGTACATGAGATTACGCTCTGGGGAATATATATTGTAGCCATGTGTCCACAGGCGCACAGAATACAGCACCTCTTCACCATCAAAAATGTAGTTCAAGTGGGGATCAAACGGCACCTCCCGCATGATAGAAGCATTGGCAAAGAGAAAGCCCCCCGCCACCCATGGCTGTGGCATGCGGAAGTTGTTCGCTTTTGTGATTGGTTCTGTTACGGGCGGTACGAAGGGTATGTTAAACTGGTTGTTTTTCCAAAACGGCTGTGGGTCTCCCACAATAATGCCGTTGAGACGGATGTACCCAAAATCAGGCAAAAACTTCGCTCCGCAGAGGTAAGCGGATGATGTGCGGTACAGATCAAAATCTTTGGTGCTTTCGTAACCATCCGGGTAGTGAGAAAGGACTACTTTGTCATCGTTGTATTTATGATAAAGGTGCACGGCAAGGGTATCCCAGTGAGGTGTGAAGCGGTTATGTGAGTCGATAACCATTGCCATGCTTTCACCGCGATACAGCAGCATAGCCATAAAACGACCGTAAGTCGGTCCTTTTGCCTGACTTGAGTCGATCCGCCGAATCCGTACATGGTCTGCAATAAAGCACACGCTTCGTCCAAAGTCATCTAGGTGATCCTGACCCCAATTGGTGAAGTTCAGCCACACTCGCTTCGCAGCGTCAGCCTCATGGTGTAATTGCAAAGCTAACGCCCCCCGGTCGCCATTCAGCTTGGCGGCCGTGCCCTCTCTATCTCCATAGCAAGGTATGGGCATAAAAAGCTCCTGTGTTATGCATGCATATTCACCCTTCTTATTTTGTTGGGCGATGCCCACATAAACGCGATGAGCATGCTTTGCTTTACGCATCATATCCACAAGTGTACGGGAGCACTGCTCATCACGATAGCTGGCCATGCTAACAAAAATTGTCTCTGTGTCTGCGCCCCGGTCGGTCGCGGGCATGAGCGCTTGCTGCGCAGAGGTGAAGTGTCGCTCAATCTGCCTCCGACGTTCTTCTGACAGGTATGGAAGCCTAAGAAGTGACGGTCTATCACCTAGACCGATACGGTGGCTGGACGAAGCGTTTGCAAAGCGATCTTGGCCTGATGGGGCGTACAGCCGCTTTGCCTCTAGCACCAAAGCGGTATACCACGCGTCCGTTTGCGCCGCCGATTCGGTGTTGTGCGGACGTATCCTCTGATAGCGACGAGCCGGGTAAAAAAAACGCCTATTAAAAATGGAGGACGCATTGTACAGTACGCGCTTCAGCTCATTAGCGCGGTGCTTGCTCTCGTATGGGAGTGGTGCCACAGTGTCTGATAGCAACATTGATACCCTTCTGTCCTCCTCCGCTGCATTCAGTAGTAACTGGTGCCGATACTTGAGCAACTGAATATCGTCAAAAGGCTGTATGCTCTCCGTTTCAGGAATATCACCAACTGCAGAAAAAAAGCGAAGTTCATTCGGTCGGTTAACATTGTTTATGGTCCTATCCTGGATCATGCGGCTCCAAGCGTCATCATGGGAGTCACCCACACTACGACTTCTCCTTCGCAATTCATTTAGTGCATCTTTATTATTTGATGCAAACTCCGCTAGCGTCAGCTTTTCAGAGGATGGCAATTGCGCTCTTATAGCCTGAAGCCACTCATCAATATGTACAAGGTGCCGAAGTATTTGTTTTCGAGCTAAACCTGTTTCATCTGCTAACCACAAAGGGTCGCTTGCATTAAACAGCATTTCAAATCCTTCCAGTGGATCCCTGGCGCCAGCGCCCATCCCATTTGACGTGCTTGAAGCGAGTCCTAACATCCTCCTACAGTGGACAAAGAGGCGATTTGAAAAAGAAGGTACCGCCTGTTGTACCACAATTGCTTTAAATGTGCCTAGCTGTTGGAGTGCCATCAACTGCTCAGCTTTTCGGACAGAACCACTGAAAACAAGTTCATATAAAAAAATGCAAAGCAAAAAACTAGCCACAATCATCCCAATCACTTGGAAACGTGGCCTTGAGGTGCCTTGGTACCAAGAGAATGACTTTAAAAGTCGTCTGTAGCGACCTTGAAGAAAAAAACTGTGCCCATCATAGAAATTTTTTCTCCTTGCTGAGCTGTCCTTAGCGGAGCTAGGGTTGATGTTACAGTGGTCCTTTCGCTGAGCATTGGTAGAATTACGACACGGCCCGATGAGTGTATTCATGTTACTGTCAAGATAATGTTGGAAGCCACAGCTCTTCAAATGTCTGTACCTCCCAACCTTCAGCACCACACGCCAAAAAAAAATCCTAAATGAGTAAATTAATCCACCCTGACTGAACGAAAGAGAAAAATACAAGAAATGAAAGTAACAGTGTATTATTACCAAGGTAAAAGTATTAGTAACCGGCCCCAGCGGCAATTCATAGACAGATGATGCAAACCTTCGTTGGAATTGCCCTCCATGTCTACGAATACCATCAGCAGCAACAGAATAATAAAAGAAACCAATGATGACATTCATTTACGTTGGGCAAGCAATTATCATATTTTCCACAATGCACCATAATCACCTGATTTTTCTATCCCAACGACCGGCGCAGTTCCTCCTCCTCCAGCCTCCACAGATTCAGTTGATCTCCAAGTGAAAACCCCGTTCTGGAACAGAATTCTCCGAAATCGCGCACGGTGCCTAGGCCATATACACCTCCTTTACCACATCCCTCAGCATCGGTCTCTTGAGTGTTGGATGAGAATACTTTCTGAAGACGAGAAACAGTAGCTCTACGAAATTGGAGAATTGGCTTCGGAATTGAGTGTGAAAGGTTTCTATTTGCGCTGATTGCAGAATCCACGGAAAACAGAACCGGCTCTACTGGCGCAAATATGTTCCAACCTCTTCCCCAAAGCGAAGCGCTCAGATGTAAGTCAGCCTCATCATCTGTCAGGAAGCTGTAGTACGGGTCCAGGTGTAGCGGTGATGGACAAAAGTTATTGGTATGCTCAGCAGAAACTCGAAGTTGTAATTCAGGAGGAATATCAAAAAACACCTCTGCACGACTAAACATGAATGCAGCAGATGCTACTCCCTGCAGCAAAAATGGCACACCATTACCATTGGAGTAAGGGCTATTACCGAACTCAGCCTCATCAGGTAATTTATTTGCAGAACTTTCTGTCAAAAGAGACTGTACATCCGCTCTCATGAATTTGGCATCTTGTAGTGTATCTGTCAGACGAGCACTGGTGTGTGTACTAACACGGAACGACTGATTCAACGCACCTGTTACTCCGTTAGCCATGTCCAAAGGTGCAATGGAAAGCAACGGCACCTCTAATGTCGCTCCAAAACCCATTGATACGGCCTTACGGATAACATCACGATGCTCCAGCAGCCAACATTTTTCGTATTCCTTCTTCAGCAGGAGCTGTCTCGCTTCATCCATGAACTTCTCACATTGTACAAGCAATGTTTGTCTTTCCTCTGAGGTAGTTACAGGTTGGTCATTTGATGATAAGCGTGAGAGATAAAGAAGCGACAACACCTCCGTTTTCGACAAGCTTTCACGTGACATGGCGAAGAGCGACGATTGATAAAAATTATGCTCGGTTTCATTCATCATAAGAGACCTGCGCAACTCTTGCAACACAGAGCCTGCCGATGCAAATGGTGCCGTCTCAGATCCCTCACAACACTTACCGAGCAATGGGTGCAACCAAAATGGGAGTGCAAAGCGAATAGCACTCCATGGATCCACCTTCAGCAACTTAACTACGGCAGAAAACCGCAGGCTTGCCTCAGCTCCTAGAAGTGTATCGTCATTTTGTCTTTCTGGATCAGGTGGAAGAGTACCCGACGGAAGAATTATGCGTTGCTCACCATCAGACACTTTAATGTTTGGGTTTCCATGAGCGTTAACGGCGACATGAACCAACGAAGACCACACGATGCTAATATTCTGCAACGGCTTTGTGCTAATAATCGCCCGTTCCGCTGAAGGAAGCTGCAAGTACATCAACCGTAACCTCCAATCCCAGTCAGGAACCATGTGCGACCCAGTTTCAAGAAACATAATGTACGATTCTCCGTTGTATAGATTAAGCGTTGCCGCTCTTACCGCACTGGCGGACGAATACGGTAAATACCATGGGTTACCAGGTTTAGTAGCTCCTGGGATGTCAACATTCATTGAAAAGGGCACTCGTCGAACACGAAGATTGTCTGCGTAACTGAATCCCAAGCTCTCTTGTTGCCTTGCTGACTCAAATTCAGGCGGCACACACGAGTAAGAAGATGTATGAACATTATCTAAGCTGTTGCTAGTTGAGTCAGGGGGAACTATTAATAGCTCAACAACCCCCACAAACACACCAACCGGCCACTGCGCATTTTTAAAAATGCTCTCAATTGTGGCAGAGCACATTTCATACGGATTGATGCCATCCTCATCGAGATTAATATTTGAAGCATTGGTTAGCTCCTGAATCCAGAAACCAATGTTGCGATGATTATGAATGAGACCAACAAAGATGCTCCCCTCTAAGCCGTAGCCCCGGCGAGTCAAATGTATTGGGTCCCAAAATGCTTCCGAGAACATGGTACGGTTGGTATATCCATCACTTTCCAATCTGTTCTCTGCAAGATGATTCAAACGAGCTAAATACCCATTGTTGTTCCCATAATAGGACGAGAGCACATTTTGGGGAGGTGTGGTATTACTGAAAGGGAGGGCATGCTCATTGTACTGCAAATGCTCATCCAATAAAATACTACCTTCAAGAGGATCACGACCTATGCTATGTAAACGGTATGCTAAATCAGTTTCATTGAGCACAACGCCATGTAAATCAGCATACATTTGGATAATGAACCGAATTCGATTCAGATCGAAGATTTTCTTATTCCCCTTAATAATCGTACTATGCGATTGTTGAAAAATATCAGTTGCCGTACATAATATGAGTAAAAGTAGAAGGAGCCATATGAGAGCAACGAGCGTTATGAAGAAAAAGATATATCGTATTCTCTTTCGCCTTAAGTGACTCCTATGATAATGCTGTGGCATGAAGAAGGGAATGTGCATTCACTAACGCCTAAATAAAAAAAAGGTTTCCGTTGTTGCTTGAAAATAATGAAAGCTGAAATAATAGAGAGAGAGTGAAATTTTGACATGTACTGTAATACATGCGAGTGTGATCAGTATCCTGAAAGCAAACTGTTTTGCATGGATTGTAAGGTAACGACGTTAATTCATGGTGCTGTAAAATATATCTCTTTATGCGAGAAAAAAAACGCAATAAACATGGTGTTCACCACGTTAACCAACGAAGCTGTGGATTTATGGATGCACAACGATACCAATGTTCTGCTTACACGCCGGCACCATGACGGTGTATAATATCCCAACCTTCGTAGAACGAGTTACATGAGCCTTGGGTATCGAACAAATATTGTTGGTTTACCAATCTGTCAGGAATATCAACGGGCATCTCATCCTCGTATAGGTATTCGTCAATCACGATGGATACAGGTAACTTTTTAGACCCATTATCTGCAGATAATAAATCTGTTTGTTACACCCAGTTTCTTTTTCTGTGTTGTTCTCCATGTACGCTGTGGAAGATCACATGAAATACCCCTCTTTGTTTGCACGGCCAGCTGTTAGAGAGAGAGAGTGGAAAGGTGGTGGTAGGGGGGGGGAGGGATGAGGAAAAAAGAAGAAAAAAATATGTTCTCCTGTCCTTCCCCCAATCATCTTTCTTTGGCCACTTATTCTGCTTTTAATGTATGTTGAATAAAAAATAGAACAGGTAAAGCGCCTTTGTTCCCCCATCTTAATGGCAGCTCCTACGGGTGTGAACGGAGCCGCTTGTGAACCCCATGGACGAAAAGCTATATCTCTCGAAGATTGACATCAGCCTTGCGCAGGGAGAGTGCTAATCTTCTCTGTAGAATTTCCAGGTTGTGGATGTCCCCAAAATGGGGCTCCAATGTATAGGGAAGTCTTTGCGCTTTACTACAGTAAACTCGAATTGAGGAACATACTTTAGCTCGATGCTTGTCTCTTTATCTTTGGTGGCACTGTGCGCTCCTATAGTGTAGCGGTTATCACCTCGGACTCTGAATCCGATA
>JAIZPF010000229.1:6438-17790 GCA_020509355.1 Blechomonas ayalai
AAGTCTAGCACCGACGGGAGTCAGCCAAAGGGACGCTGCAGCCTTCAGGCGGGGGAGGAAGGGACTCAGGGGAACGGACGGTACTCCCGCTCGCGCCTTACCTAGTGCAAGAGTTGAGGTAACAGGGTGGAAGGGAGTAGCGCATGTAGGTTAAGCACATACTGAGAAAAGAAACGCCACAGGGTCTCTCGCTATGGGTACCATTCGTAAACCACTAGGCAGAAATAACTCGACCCACACGCACCCTACCTTCAGCACCCTAGCTGGGAACAGTTCGTTGAGTCAGAAAGCCCCGCTTCTCCGTTCACTGCCCCTGTCCTCACGTAGAGGCTTGCCCTGGCCACAGCTCATATCAGGCGCTCCTACACTTTCTCACCCAGCCAGTAATCGTGGTCAATCGCCCTCCCGTCCATCAGGGCTGCGTACTGTTGCGCACAATCGTGAATCACTTCCAACGCCTCCTCTGCCCCGCGTATTTCTCCGCCAAAGGCAAACTCATTCTGCCGCTTCCCGTCAGTGGTCTTGTAGTTGCGAAACCAATTGACGATCACCTGCTGCAGCTCCTGTGGGACCCTGTCGATGTGCCCGTAGCCATCCACGCCGGGTGCCACCATCTCCGCAATGACCTTCCAGTCGGTCTCGCCCTCGTCGATCAGGGCGAGTACACCTAGCACGCGCACCATGTGTACGCCGCCGATCGGTACGTTCACACGACTGATCTGCACCACATCGATGGGGTCACCGTCGCCGCGACACCCTGTTCTGGTGTCCACCACATCGGTGTTCTCCCACGTCTGTGGGATAAAGCCGTAGTGAAAGGGCATCTCACCATACGTGAAGAACCGAAGAGGCTTCCCCGGCCGCTTGGTAAAGACATCTTGTGCGATGGGGTTGTACGGCTCCGTCTTTAACATCTCCAGCTTGGCCCGATTTCCCTGCGGAATTTCGTTCACGTAAGAAAAGACATCCGAAGCACCGGCTCCCGTGGCAAGCGGCTGTCGTGGGATGTGATGCCATGGCGAACGAATTATCCCGTCCGTGTTCGATATGAAGAGGCGCCACTCGGGTGTGCCAGTGGCGTGCTTGGGCTGGCATGTGTACATGGACGGTACCGCCATGGCGGCGGTTGTGAGCATTACTCGTGCACGATGCATTTCTCGCACCGCACAAGAAGCGTTCGAGCAGAACACAGCCCGCCCCCTGCTGCTGTGTACGATGACAATATATACGCGCCCCGGGTGGGAGCAGTGCCCCGCCAGGAAGAGACGTACAGTTGTGCAGAAAAGAGGAAGACGCTGGCGTAAGCGCGCCTCACCGCTTAGCCCCCCACCGTGCTCGTTCTGGCAAAGAGAAACAGGCAAGAGTTACAGAAGTGAACGGCAGCACATGTTGTCACACGAGGCGGTGCACTGAGGGGAAAGGGGGGGTGACACGGGCAGGCACGCCCACAAACTGGTAGTTACCCATCGCCCTTTCCCCTGGCAAATCGGAAGCAGTTCGCTTGCCAAAGCAACCCATACATCAGGGGCCTATCGTCCAGATTCATCTCCGCCACTTCGGTACGGTGTTCAGCCAACTCACTCACCGGTGAACCACAAGGGAAATATTAGACCCAGCGGCTGACGTCCAGTCACGGGTTTCATCCACACAGAAGGTTGTAACAGCCTCGGCTAACCGTCCCAATCGCCGCTAGCGCCGGTCGAACGATAACAGAGGCGTACGACAATACAAATCTGATGCCCTGACGGGCGTACGGGACAAAACTTAACGAGTACCACAGAATGCTTACTATCTGCATTACAGTGAAGATAATGCATGCAACCGAGGACTTCCACCACAAGGCCGCTAGCAGACTACACGCTGTGGATAGCAGGTAAAGGCACGCAGCTTCAAATCGGTTCGCCTGGAACATGTGGCGTACTTGATGTCGTACCCCAACAAGAAAGGTCACGGATACGAGGCAGAAGACGTTACCCACCGTCACGAAAAAGGTGAACTTCTTTGAAAGCAATGCCACGGCGGGGGCAAACGAGAGGCCAATGAGAATGAACACAAGGCCCATACCAAGTGCGACGAAGAAACCGATGAGTCGCTCCTGAAAACCGAGGTCGGTCGCCTCACTCCACCTCCCGAGGTAGCCCGGGTCCGGCGGGAGCTCGAGCAGCTCCTCGTCCGTCGGAGGCTCATCCGTGAAGACACTGCGAGCTTTATAACGGAAGTTATCCCAGTGGTGCAGCAATACAGAGGAGGAGCCCTCCCCCACGTTACTGTGGCGGCCAACTGAAGTGGACATCCCGTCAACCGTGGTTGAAAGGAAGAGTATAGGATACAGCGCAGCTGGAAATGTAAGGGTATACCAGGCCGTCCTCACCACACCAAGTCTAGGACTGCAAGAGCCAAAGTCCTGTGTAAGGGGGGAGGGGGTGCCCTCCTCTCCTCCTTCCTGCCGAGATCCAGCAGCTAGGAGCGACCCACCGCCGCCGCTGCTGCGTATGGCGGGCCACTAATCTGTGATACCAAAACAAAACAAAATAAACAGTAGCAGGGCAGAAAGGATTTACGGGTCACCCCGTGCAAGCCCGCCGTCATGGTTGTCGAGCACAGCACACACCACCCCGGGATGCCTGTCTCACACCCATGGTGAGAGAGAGACAGAGCGCACAGACACACCACATGTCCAATGCAAAGGGAATGCGTGTGTTACGCATCTCACTGGAACGTTTAATGGGGCAACTCGCACTCGATCACGCCGCCAGCCACGGCGTAGAGCACGCCAGGCTCCCTCACCACTGGCCACCATGCGGCGGGGTCACCACCAAGCGTCTCCATCGATGACGTCTCCAGGAGGTCGTCAAAAAGTACCACCATTTCCGCCCACCCGCCCTCTGCTAGCAAGTCTGTGAACTGCCCCAGCAACGACCCGTAGCCACCGCCGTACACACGTACACCCGCATCGCCTGTCCCATTGTGAGGCACGGAGCAGCGCTCCATACATGGCGGCCGCGCATCCCTGCAAACCTCCCTTGCTCACTACCCGCAAGACGCGCCCATGAGTCCGACTGGTGCTCGACAGTGAAAGTGGCCATCACATACAGTACACATGTCACCACCCCACGCATCCCGTCCAGCAGGTGAGCTGGCGCAACGGATCAGCCGGAGCCCAGTGCAGCGTGAGTACCGCCCCCTTGCAAAGGGTTCCTGCAGGTACACCGTCTTCTTACGTCTGGCACCAGCCACGGCATCCGCACCATCGCCATAAAAACGCATGTGGTAAGGTTGCATGGAGGCCGCCATATAATGATCAGTCATGCACTTCACCATATTCACGGTATGCAGGCAATGCTCAACACGGCAGCGCGGCTCACGCGCGAAGGTACTGGGGGGCGACAGCCCAAACCTTGACCAAGTCCTGGGAAACACATTACACACCGCTCAGTAAGACCACCACCCCACCAGCATGGATGCCCAGCCGCTTTCCACACACACGCATATACTTTTAGATCATGTGTGCGGAGTACATCCACGGCTGCGGGCCGCAACGCACTCCGTCCTGAGACGACACCTCCCGCATCTTGTACTTGGCAATAGACACCACCACACGGCTCCGTCCCTCTGGCCCGATAGGCGGCTCCCTCCGCAGATATCGCATGTACTGCACTTTGCCTCCAAACGCCCGCAGGTACACACAGTTCTTGATCATGAGAGAAAAGGGCACGCCGTCGCAGTCATGCTTGATACTGAATCCTGGCCTCAGCCTTCGAATGACAGCGAGCAAATCTGACACACTCAGGTTGTTCTCATCGTAAAAGAAAAAGGTGTTGCCATCTGCCCCCTCACCCATCCATGATAGCCGCTCCACTCCACCTTTGGGGCCGTGGGTGAAGGCGTCGGCTTGACCCGTGGGTGACGCGGAGGTGGTCACGATTTCATTGTCGGACACAAACTCAGCGGGAAGTGGCGGCCCAAAGCGCAGTAGCGCTGCGCGAACGAGCTCATTAAATTGAAGTTGTATGCAGCTCTCGCCCGTCTCGGGGTCAACGTCGTCGTATCCCCCCCTCGTGCTCCCGTGAGAGCGGACTAGATGGGATGCATGTGCTGCAGCAGCAGCTGCCCACCCGCGTTCCTCATCTGAGACACCAGCAGCGCCGCGTGCGCTGTGATGGTGTGCTCGCTCCTCCGCTAGCGCCGCCGACTGAGTCTGATGGAGGCGCAGCGCCTCCTCCTGCAGCCGCTCATCCCTGTGCAGAGCCTCTCTCCTCCGTGCAGTTGAGGTGAACACACCAGCCCCACGGAGTCTGCTGGCCCTCCGCTCCTGCTGCTGTAACTCTCTTCGGCTCTGCCGAAGAGCTAGATGGGAAGCCGCTACCCTGTGGGTGGGTATGCTTCGTTTATGGCCTGCTGTGCTAGCCACGATAGACGCTAAGCGGCGCTCTTGCCGAGGTACGCGCGGATTCGTGCAGCCGAGAATGCCCTTGAACATACCTCTCTGCAAAGTATTCGGGGGAGCTATCACAAGTTTCTACCATAAAAGTGAAAAAGGCGATGTCAGAAAGTGCGAGAAAGATGGTGCGTCAAGAAGACCTCGTCCATAGATGCCTTTGCACGACGATTGGTCCAAGACACTCGGTGGAGTGCTGGTATCCCTTATCTACAGGAGGTCATCTCGCCCCCACCCCCCAAGTACCGCCAGAGATGAAGCGCGTGATTCGCTTCAGGTGGCCCTCCCCAGTTCATATACCCAGAAACAACAACACACTCCACGCATACACACAGCCACAGATGGAATCACGGGTGTCGATGAAAAATGAAAAGAGGAAACGGAGAAGTGGAAAGAATAATAAAGAAGAGGAAAAAAGCTAGAATGAGTCTGGCTGAGAACGCCGTAATATTTAGATATGTGTGTCGCATAGGTACCTACTCGTACCGCTCACCCCTACTGAAGAAAGACAAAGGTATTCTACGGAAAGAGATCGCAAAGGCGGGTGATTGCGGATGTTGCGTCCACTGTCTAGCCCACCCTCGCCGCCGTTGCCCCACTACACACACACGCACACCCTTTCCTTAAACGGTAGCGATAATATGACTTTTTCATGCGACGGTTGCCATGTAGAGGATAGGGGAGCTGTTGCCTCTAGGCGAAAGTGGTTTCACAGAGATAAAGAAGAAACTGATCACCTCTTTTCTTCTCATCCCTCCTTATTGAAAGAGGTAGAGAATACAAACAGCCCCCCCCCCCTCTCCCTCCCATCACACAAGTAAAGCTGCCCTCACGCGTGTTGTCGTCAGGGTGTGCATTGTTGTCACAGGGAATAGGGAGGATCCGGATACATGCATTCTGGACCTACGAACCGCGTGTCCTTCTGGGCTCGTCTCGCCGTACTCAGAATGTTACGTTTGGGAGGATGTTAAGTTCGTTTCTTGTGAAAGCGCTCGTGTAGGATGAGGGGGAGACTCATCCACCTCATCCACCGCCCTTCCAAGAGCAGACAGAAGAACGGTAGACCTAGGGTCCCCCCTTTCCCTTTCGTGCCCTGACAACACAAGCTCACCAACACATGCATACACACGCTTGTGGATGGCAGAACAGGGAAAGCGCACTAAAGGATAGATGCCCATCCCCCCCCCTCCCAAATGGCTTCGCAGGCCTGGGCGCTAAAAGAGAAATAAATGTCATTCCTCCACCAACATTCGCGTACACCACACAAATATATTATAGGCACAGCTACAAGTGAATATAAATATATACGTCGATTATAGGGTGAAAAAAGGGGTTAGTACAGCCACCTACGTATTGAGCGCAAGGCGTGAAAGAGATGCGGCACGCAGAGGACACTCCATGCAAGGGGCGTCACTCCCATCCACTCCTATGTGGCATTAAATCTACCTACCTCCTCTCCCCTATCGAACACAACAATGCAGGTGAGAGAGCCACCTCCCCAAAGATCCTCCTCAGCGGCTTTTACAACGATACCTTTATTCGCTTTTTTTTTTTCCTTGGCGCGGAGCATGCAGGAGAAGAAGGGAGACAGAGGGAGGAAGGCTGTCTCCCGGTCCACGGTCACACGCTCATCCCCACTCTACCCTGTAAGAAAGGAGGTCTTCTTGCCCGATACAAAATCAAGACAGGGACCCCAAGGCATTAAAGGAGGAAAGAGAGAAAACGGCGGCACACCCCCAGCATGTTAGGAAGAGGATGTCGCTAAAAATGGGGTGTCCACTACACGGGACGAGGGCATGTGTGTATACCTGTGCGCGTTTACGCTTGCACTCCACGACACGGTATCATCCTACGTCAACAACGCAGAGCAAGCGAATACGAGAAAAAGGGGGGATCATGTCCGCCATTCATCCCAAACATTTAAATGAGAATGAGCCCAAAAACGACCCCCCACGGGGGGAGATGGCCGCCCCATGTACGAGAAGTGAAAGAGAGAGGGAAAGAACGTTCTAGTCACCTCACGAAGCATTCCGCCACAGCGCCGACATCCCTCCACTACTGTTTTCGACGATTGTGCTCACCCCCCCCCCACCTGCCTGCCTACCTCGCCACTTTATGGCTTGGGTGAGGCGGCGACAAAGGGGAGGTACTGCAGGTCCCTCGGTGACCCCTCCACGCCCACGGCGCACATAGAAGGCAAAAAGATACGTCGGGCGCGGAACTGGAGCTCCTCCCCGCTTGGGAAACGGATACATTGCGTTACCCCTTCCTGCGGGATCACCTCCTCATTCACAAGATGCAGTGGGAGGCTGAGGAAGCCGGACTTGCTGGGCACCA
The DNA here is from genome assembly GCA_020509355.1 of Blechomonas ayalai. NCBI lineage: Eukaryota > Euglenozoa > Kinetoplastea > Trypanosomatida > Trypanosomatidae > Blechomonas > Blechomonas ayalai. The sequence continues at coordinate 13,214 of JAIZPF010000229.1, forward strand.
AAATGGAGTTATCGCTGGCTGTGAGCACCTCAGCGGGGCACTCCTCATGGGCAACAAGCATCGCGGCGCCTTCGCCGGTAAAAACAGGCGCCGCCTCCGTCTCGTGACCGTTGGTGGTGGGCGTGGGATTCTCATCGTGCTTCATAATGCCATTCGGACTGACAAGGGCCTTGCCATTTTTGTCAGAGCCCTCATTGTCCTCGTCATTCGGTTTTACATGCGAGCTATTGGTCTCCACGTGGGTTTGGTCCTCTGCAGCATCGGTACTCTTCTGGGACGCAGAGGAATGCTTGCCACACTTCTTGGCTCCCTTCTCGAGTTGCTTCTTTTCTTCATTCAGCCTCCGCTCATGTGCCTTCTGTTCCCTCGCCTCGCTGCTCACGTGCCGCCCGTGCACTTCTGCGGGGATCACCAAATGGGCCACCACGGTGCTGCCGTTGCCAAGCTCTGCCTGCGCACCGCCCGCGCTGAAATCAGCGGGCTTCAGCGAAACGGGAACGAAGCGCTCCCCAACGTTAAGAAACTGCAGATGGAAAGGATCACTGTGGGTCTCCCGCTGCGTAGCGGTGGTGGTACTGCATTCATGTGCCCGCAGTGCTGAGAGGGTATCGAAGCCTAGAATACTGCATAGACTGCAATCTGCCAGGTACATGCGGCTTGGGCCAAAGTCGAATTCACACACCGGCATGGTCCTCCCGTCCAACCCCGTGGCCGTTTCCATACGAAGGTATTCCTCCTTACTCGTGTCCAGCAAAACACGTGGGAAGCTGTGAAGGACGGAGGAATCGCTGCAGAGGCGTAAGTGAACGCCACGGTAGAAGTGCGGCGGCAGGGAAAGCCTTCGTAGCTTGAAGCTATCCAGACAGAAAAGAAAGGGGAAGGTGGTGGTGGACTGTGTGATGGGAAATGACGTCTCCGATGAGGTCGTCCTCTCACTGGTAAAGATGCCCCTAATGGCAGTGATGCCAGAGGACAGGAGGCCCTTCTTCTGCTTGGGCTTGGGTTCCTCTTCCGTAGCATTCTTCACTGGGTGGACCACGTCCGTCGCATTGGCAACAGCGTCAGTGTCGTTCTCGGGAACGCAGGTAGTGTTCTCCAGCGATACGTCCTCCCCGTAGTGGGAGGCGTGCGGTGCATCATCCTGGCCTCCACTCGGGACGTGCTGCGATCCCCTCCGCCCCTTCTCGCGTAGCTTCGTCTCCTTTTCCAGTTGCTTCATGGCCGCCTTCTGCTCCTTCGCCTGCAGCTTTTGATCCCTAGCGGCAATCTCAGCAGTGGGCATCGTCGCGTGGACGGTGAAAGTAAGCGTGGTCCCCAACAGCGATGCCTCTTTGCACTCTAATCGCTCGCTGAAGGTGATGCACTTCGACTTGGTGTTCGCCACGTCAGCAAGGTCGATGTCCTTGGGGAAGTACAGATACCGCTTCTTGCAGCCCACCCGATGGAGCAGGCGCTCCACCGCCACTTCGTCCTCGACACACTCCTCTGTCGCAGAGCCATTTCTGGGGATCCCGAGTTTCTCACTGTCCACCAGCCGATCCTCCCCGAGGTGCGCGTTCTGCTCCACCTCGCTTCCGCTGAACGTCTCATCCTGGTCGGAGTCCGCTTCAGCTGTCGCACTGGGCTGGCGCCCCATCTCTGTGGGCAAGTCTCCCGTGGCGTTTCCACCACGACCGAGCACAAATAGCTTGACAAACAGGTTCAGCGGATGGGACAATTTTGAGTCGAACACCCACTCCCCCTCGAAGCGACTCAGTGGGCGCATCTCCACATCATAGGTGACATCGTTCAGCTTGCCAAACGGTAGCTCAACAGTGACGGAGGGATCGGTGACGGGCACGGTGACAGCAGGGAGTTTTCTGGGGCTGGTAACGGTAAACCACTTGGTATGGCGTGTTAAGGCGCGGCGCCCTTTGCGGCCGATAAACACAGATGCACGAAGAGCCGCGCGGCTGAAGAACTCCCTCGGTACGTCGAGGCGGATGTCAGTAATAGTGAATTTCACCTGTAGTTTGTCTGGTGCCATTTCGGCGAGGAGGGAGTTGAGAGTTGGCGAGGATGTTCACTTCCTTCAGTGGTGAGCAAGTAAAACTACACAAAGTAGCGTCTGGTGTTACAGAGATGTCGCCACATACATAGTATACACACGCATAAAGCAACAGGTGGACCAATACACGGGAGGTGGCAAGAAAGGTTGGAAGAAGGGAGAAACAGCAATAGGTGAATGTGTGTATGTGCGAAATGTACTAAGGGGGGTATAGTGGACCGAGGGTCCAGATAATGTACAAGAGAGACAACCGTGCCCCCACAGCAGCTGATGAGGGGCACAATGCACAGGAGCTGGGGGGAACGTCTTCAAGGATACTAATCATCTCAGCTGCAGTGCACACCCAGCGGCCCTCCCACCAATGTTTGTATACGGGAGGTTGGACCTCATTAATATGGAGAGACCCTAGAGGGGGGCCTGCACAACACCACCAACGAACCAAAGGGGCATTCAAAGGTGGACAAAAATGGTTATAATATCTGTTGTTAATAAGCACACCCACATACACCATACTACTACAGCTCTCGCCTCCCCACCATCCGTTTCACAACACACGGGGCAGCAGAGGGGAGCTTTCCGACACGGCCCCCAGTGTGGCCTGCGCAGCTGCCTCTTGTCTCTCCCGCAGACGGTGTGCCTCTTGGGACTTTCGGAGAAGAACTACCAGCCCAGCGACAGCGCAGAGACCCGCTAGTGTCAAGAAGAGAAGTGGTGATACACGGCCTGTGGCATTGGGTACAGAGGAAGGGATGTCCACGTGCCTGGGAAGAGGGTTGCTTGGGTCTGTATACACCAGGTAGGAAGACATCATACCGCGATCCTCGTGGTGAAGGGCGTGGCAGTGGTACACCACCTCACCTGGGTATGTGGCTGCTTGCCACCGTACGGTCGTGACACCATCGAGGATAGGAATGGTGTCCCTGAAGTCGCCTGACCGCACTCCGTACATCTGCAGTGTCTGATTCGCGTGATGCCCACCCACGCGTGCGGTGAAGTCCAGCACCTGAAAGTGGTTCACGTGAAAGTGAAATGGATGGGGAACGGGATCGGTAGGGTCGCCATAGATACGAGCCGTGACGGTGCTGTGCAAGGGGACCACAAAGCCGTGGTACTTACGCTCATCGTCCCCTAGGGACCCCATGAAATGCTCGTAGTAGCACGTCGAGGAGTTTCGGAGCGATGAGCAGCTGCTTCCCTGGCCGATAACGTAGAAGGGCTTCGGATTAGGCAGATCCAGCTGTGACAAGGATATGTCCCGTTGTACCTTACTAGCGCCACGCAGGAACAGATAATCCGCGCCGAATTTGGGAATAGTCACGGGAAACACCACATTTGGTTTCCGCGGTGGCCTCCCCTCCGCGGACAAATAGAACACAGTAGTGGAAGGGTCGTCGGCCAGCCGCACAGCGAATTTTCCCGCTTTATGGCACACCGCCACCGCCTCAATTCGTGTTGCGGTGGTGAAATAAAGGAAGTCCTTTATCTTCCTGGTGCGGCGGAGGGGCACGCCGTCATACGCAGCAACATGAAACTCGCAAGCCACGGGCACAGTAAGGTTGGCGTGGCAAGACCCAGCGGCAAAGGCCATCCGCAATAGAAGCGGACTTCCGGTGCGTAGCTTCACTGTCGGTCGGTGCTGTCCATTGACGAGGAAAAGGTCTGGTGGCAGCGGGTACTGGGTGCCACCGCCATCTACCACCTCCGGCTTGGAAAAGACGTTGGAGCCAATCGCCTTCTCCACCTCCGATAGTGCCGCGCCGTCGCACAGCCTCGACGGTCCAAGACGGTAGAGGTGTATGAGGAGGACCTCAGAATTCCAATCATTGAAGAAATTCTTGGGGCTACTCATGTAAGAGCCCCCCTCCACGACGATGGCGCCGAACAGGCCGCCCATGAGCTGGTAGTATACAGCACCGTGTGAATGGGCATGATACCAATGCATGCCCGGCTGGTGATCGCGAGGGATGGAGAGCTTGTAGAAGAGGTTCGTGCCGGGCGCGGCGACAATAAAGGGATTGTCCACCGCTGGGTCGCTATGCATGCCATGAAAGTGGACATTGGTGGTGTTCGGGTGATGATAGCTGAATAGCATGGACGGGCGTCCAGCCTGCGAGTTCTCGGGCTCCAGGTCGTTGTATAGCCGCAGTTTAAGCTTTCCGCCGGGTTCCACGTGCAAGGTAGGGCCTACCAACATGGGACCGTAGTCCTCATAGTCGTACAAACGAGCGGTGTACTTAAAATACAGCTGCTTGCTCTTGGCCGTACGCTCGAGCGGAATCGAGAGTCGTCGCAAGCGTACACGCAGCTCAACCTTGGTCTGTCCATTCCTGGGGTAGACATCCGCAGGCGAAACGAGCGTTGCACAGCCCCCCTCTTGTATCACAAACAGGATCAGCCCGGCTAGCAAGGTGAGCCAGCGAAATGGCGAGAAGCATGGCATAGTCCTTTGCACCTCATTGTAGGGGCATCAAATATTTTTGTAAGGAAACCGGGAGAAAGACCACTTCTGTCACCAAAGGTAGCAAATCCT
>JAIZPF010000231.1:592-19589 GCA_020509355.1 Blechomonas ayalai
TGATTCGCACAGGCAATCACGATGTTATCGTAGGTGACCGTCACATGTTCTTCGTCAAGGGTTAGGGATGAAAGGAGCAGGGGCTCCTTCATTTGCAGCGACACCAGGCCGGGAGACCCCGCAGCCTCCGCCACGCAAACACACAGCGCGACGCAGACGAGGAAGCCGAGCCCGACAGCCCAACAGGGCACAGCGCCGTGATCCACGTGGCGTCGTGGCATCCGTAATCCGGTGGCTCAACGATGAAAAGAAACAGCGATACGGCGCTGCAGGTCCAGACGGTGCAACGCTCGTAGTGGGTGCTGGAAAGCCGATGGGGGGTGGTTACAGCGCGGGTGGAGTAGTGCTTACCTTATCCTTGCCTGTGCTACCAACAGCAAGACGACCAATGAAAAAGCAGGTGCGGGAAAAAAGAAATGCGCTGAGTAGTTAATGCACCGGGGCGGTCAACCGCAACGCCGCAGCTGAGATGCGCGTAGGTGAATCCCTGTAGTCGCGCCATGGTTGTTACTGACCAGTTGTGCTCAAACCTGGGATTGAGTGAAATAAAGTTATAGTCAGCATGTTGGCATGATGGGGATGTGTGTTGGCGACGCAGTAAGTGCCATCGTGTGTTGTAGGGTTGTATGTCCTTCTTGAAGAAGGAGATTGTCGTATCAGGAAGTAGCACAAAGAGTGTCGAATATGGGGAGTTCCATTTTGCAAGTGTGCTTCTTTGTGGTGTTTGTTGTGTTTTGATTTTAGGCGTGGTGGTGTCATTTCCCTAATTGGACAATTCTGCTGCAGTGGGAAAGCATTTTCAAAACTGTGTACGCATAGTGTGAGTAGTATAGTATGGTACAGCACGCACCTCCGTACATGTTCTGAAGGTGAAATGTGTGAGACACGCTTATGGAAGTCTCGCACAATCGTTCCGTTTCAGCGTAGTGGTTTGCGTAGGTAGTCAGTAGGAAAACAATGGTTGACGCTAGTAGATCTACTGTGGCGTTTCGGGTCACTACCTTTGCTATCGACGTCAAGTGTTGTATGTGCGGAAATGCAGAGAGAGTGGCGTCTGTCAGAGGGTTGTCTGTTAATTGGTAGTTGATGGAGCTCATCCCAGAATCTTTCCTGCATGAGTGGCATGACCGTTTGGCTGAGTATGATAATACGTCGCTGGGATGTGTAGAGGCGCAGTTCTGATTAGGGATGTCGTTGGTGCGACTGATCTCTCCTGTCGAACGGCAGCTGGTAGGGTTTTGCTGGTCTTGTGCTAGTTGGCCCTCCGAATGCTTTGATTCTTCAGCTGCCTTGTGTTGCTGATTGAAATAAAAGGAACAACTGCGGATATAGCCATATGTCATGGCTCCTGTGGAGCGGCCGATGTAGTCGAGTGTACGCGGTAAACGGCCAGTAAGAGCCATAACAAAATATCCGGTTGGAGTGATTGACTGCCACAGTTTATCGGCAACTGCAGCATCCCGCCATTCGTGGCCCAGGGGAATATCTGAGGAACACAAACACCACGCGAGATCATGCAGCCGGCCAAGCCATGGCCACTTGTATTCCAGCGGGCTCACAGCAAATACGCCAAAATTGTAAAGCCCATAAACGGTAGGAATCCCGTCAATGAAGGGAGCTCCCTCTCTTCGGGTAAGGGAGCCCGTAAGGAGCGAGCCAAGCAGGTTTCGGATAATTGATGGAAGAAAAGCAATGGCGAACGGTTGTCCATGCTCTGCTGATCGCGATGCTACGGCAGCATTATAGATGGAACCGTTTAATGGCACGAATTTGTTGAGCAAAGCGCATACGACAAACATTAACCCATGGGTACTGATGCTCAGTGTAAGCCCGCGAAGAGCAGACCACCCGACACAGTACACGAATACTTGTAGCACCGCCCATGCGCACCGCTCAGCAAACTCTGCGTTCGAGGCTCGCTCGGAGTGTAAAACAGTTCGCAATAGGTAGCTAAAGTGGGCTGTTTGTGGCATGATGCGCAGCGGCCACCACATAGAAGAAGTGATAGTCCATTCTGCAGCTGGATCTGTTTGCGAGAAAGTAGTGCTACGAGGTCTATACTTACTTCCCGCTACCTCACAAATGATGTCCTCTTGAATGGTTGTACGAGGATGAACGAGAAACCCCTTGTGATGACGTTCAATAACGCGTGGCATCGTACACAGTCGGTCCGCTGTCATCTCACAGCTCTCACCCTCCTGACTTTCTGAATCATCGGAATAGGTAAGAGAAGTTTCCGGTGGCTGAAATTGTGACGCTAGCTGCACCAGACGCTCGCGATGGGAGCGTAATGCCCACCGTACAGTGTAATACACCAGCGGCGCCGCCGCTATTGCCAAGCCGCTGGCAGCAGCATACCATCTCACAGTCGAAGCAATGCGCTCCTGCAAAAGCACGGCATCGTACTCCAGAGCGCTGCCCGGTTCCATGAAGCGATAGCTCCCGCTTCGAAAAAAGATCCACCCGGCGTGGGGGAACGTCACAGTAGCGCTGCTCCCAGAGGGGGAGAAGGAACTGATCGGTGGTGACCCCGACGGCAGCTTCTCGGGGGCCGTCATCGGTCACCCCCTATCTACCACTAAGATTCCCGACGGCAGACACACAAGAGGCGACAAAAGGGAAAACAGAGGGAGCATAAACGACCATCCCACGGGGAGGTGCTCCGCGGCAGCTGGGGAAAGGGAAGCGCTACAGGTACTTCAAGTACGCAGCAGCGCTCCCCGCCTGACAACACTATCAAATATGAGAAAGGCAAAAGGGAGTCACTTCGCATTTTGTCACACTTAACCCTTCACACACCGACTTATGTGCAACAATCAGCATTGCCCAAACGGCGAGCTCCCTCATGCGAAGCTGTCACAGCAACAATCATCTACAGCGAATAAGCACAGGTACCAAGACGGTAAAATGCAAGTAAGCAATCAGTGCATTCAGCGGCCATCCTTGGCCTCAGTCGTCAGTAATGTCCGGCGGACAGCTCCCGGGTAAAAACGCGTTACGCCTTGGGGACTGCTCCCTCGATTGACGACCCGGCAGACTCCTCCTTTCGGATGCCTGACTCCCTGGGGATAATGGAGCACTCTGTGAGAACGAGGACGTCCGGCCCACCAGCGCTGGCAGAGTAGCGGTGGGAGAAGCATGACGGTTAGTTGGAAGGATCTTTCGCTCCGCCATCTGGACGCCACCTCGATGCACAGGGAAATCCATGCACAAAGTACGGCGAGATAGTGGAGTTGTCCCCCGGTCCACAACGTCGTGTTCGGAGTCTCGAGAAGCTAGCTCGCTACCGGACGGCCGCCCAGCATCTGGTGTCTCATCCTTTCCGGGGGCTGGGGGCCCACGTTGTTGATCGCCGTCACCTAGTCGCGATGAGCATGGATGGCTATCATGAGACCACTGCATTAATGGCACCTGGAGGGATGGATACCAAGCTGAGGATGCGTTCGATGGCGCCTGAAGTGCTTGAGAATGCTCGTCGGGCATTGCACCGTGTCTCTCATCATCAGTGCACTGCCCATCTGCAGAAGCGGGACACATTTCTGCCAGCTGTGTTGAATGCCCCGCCTGCAGGCAATGTTCAGTAGACTCGAGGTGGTGTGCTGTATCCTCTTCTTGCCTTGTGGATAAGTCCTCCTCCTGCCGTTGCCATGTAGTTTGGTTCTTGATCTCCGTCACGTGTGCCTTACAGACGCTTCGCACAGCACCCACCAAGATGGACAGCACGGTCTGAAGAGGGATGTCCTCCTGACCCAGCTCGACCAACTGCGTCTCTACGGTGTCATAGAGGGCATTAAGAACCCGTTTGACACGCTTGCACTGTGTGGCTACACTAGGCACCGCGGGCGATAACCCGAGTTTGGCACAATCCCCCCTCCGCTGTTGCGTTTCTGCCAACCTCCGTAAAGCGTCCATCTCATCTTGTAGAAGACGCACCCGCTGCGCATGGCGGCTCATCGCCTCCTGGTACTTAGTTTGCCACCCCACTGCCTCCTGCTCCTTAGCCAGGACCTGCCGCCTCCATCCCTGCTCATCGAACCCTGCAAAAGCCTCAGAGGTATCGTGTCGGCCTTGCAATCGGCCATCACGTAGTCCACGCTCAAAGCCTTCCTGATACTTCTCCTGTTCCACCTTGGACAACACCTCTCTATGCAGCGCTGACAATTCCATTGTATGCAGCTGCCTCTGACTTTCTGCATCACGAAGACGGGCCTCATATGTTTCTCGCTGAACGATAAGATCATTTTCCAGCCCACGTACCCTTTCCGTGTGCCTGCTCATCGCTTCAAGAGCGCGCTGGTAATTTGAGGCAGCGTCGTCATATCTTGATTGGTAGCGCTCCAAGGATGCCAGCAGTGCCTCTCGATCCTTCACACTGTCTTCTGCCGCCACTTCACCCAGCGGCGCGGTGCCCACTGCCTTACGCACAATCCGTTCGATTTGAGCATTATTTTGCTGCAGGTGCTCGGCCAGCCCGAGCTGATCCACACGGTGGCTCAGAGTGGACAGCTGCGCTTCAACACGTGCAAGGGCCCGCTCCACACCATCGGAGTGCGAGTTGCAGCCGCCGGAGCCGTCCAGCGACCGGAACGGAAAAGTTTGCGGGCACGCATGGTAATGGGAATAAGCGGAATGCAATGTTCGGAACTGCGGTTCCACAGTGGTCACCGTCTGCTCCGGGAGTAGCAAGTTGCGGGTGTCGCTTCCCTCCACCGCAGCACGAGCCCCTTTCGTCCACACGGAGTGGGCTTCATCAGCACGGTCTCCCAGGAGCATGCCTGTGGGACGTTTAGAACCATCTACGCAGGGAGAGGTGTGGTGTGTTGCGATGCAACTGACGAAAGTTAGGTACACTACCACGGTATCATCCGCACCCACCTCTGGGCTGCCATGTCCACGGAGCACTCTTGTCTTGGCAGGGCCCACAGCAAAAAGCCGCGACATGCCCACCTTCATTCCTAACGCACCCTCCTCCACTCCCTGCATGAGCGTACCGCCACCAATGGTAACATCACGTGGAGCTTCCTCAGGGGCCTCCTCCAAGCACTTGTCTATTATCTGATACGGGGTGCCAGCGATAGACCTAACACGCCACATTACAAGTCCAAGAGAACACCTCATTCCTTGGTAGATCGCCACACAGGCATCGCCGGGGCCACTTTCCTGCGCACTCCAAAACTCTTGAACGGTAGGAGAATCCTCTCTCCCATTGGTCTGCACACAATGGACGATTGAATATGCGGCAGCAAGGAAGGATATCACCTCCCGTCGCCCAGGGAACATGAAGGACCAGTAGATCCCACTAGAACCGTCTGGAAGACACAGGTACTGCAAATCGGCACGGTTTGGAGTCAGTTGAAGCGTGTGATCCAGCCGCACCCGGAAGAGCAACTGCTTCTCTCGATTAATAACCGAAAATATGGGAGATAAGCCAGCCACTTGCCGGTGAGCGCGTGGCACACACAGGGCGATGATACAGGTTCCCATGTATGTTTCCCCACGATACGTCTGCACTGAGGCGTGACGGGCAATGTGCAGCGAAACCTCCGTAACAGACCTAGATGGCGTTGAAGGTGAGGGTGCTGATGTAGCAGAGTCTAACGCACGCATGCTGGGGGGGCCCTGTGTCCCGTAGAGTAGGGAACGCTGGCCGCGATCTGCCAGAAGCGTATCCTCTGCAAAGAGAGAGTTCAGCCTCCAGTGCGAGTGTGCGGCCTGCTTCGACGCAACGGCACCATCGTTAAGGTCAGGCTGAAAAACCGCAGGTGTGTCCTGCATCATTCCCTCGATCTGCGTCACATTCTGAATGGCGTCGTCATCGCTGTCCTGTAGAAACAGTTGGTGTTGCATTACAAAAAGAGAATGCGCACGCAAGCGGCGTAGCTCACAGGTCCTGTGTTATGGCCATGCACAATGATACGGCCTGTGATATCATGCACGTGTAGCTTGCTTACCCACACAACAAGCAGACTTCGGGCAAGTAATAGGAAGAACGAGGGGCAGAGGTGTCTTCCGTATGCTTTTTTATCCCGGAAGAAGTGGGGGTGAGAAAGTGCGCTCCGCAGCAGTGCGCAGCGCGGCACAATCTGGAGAACCTTTACCAGTAGAAGCAAAAAAGTGGAAACGAACATGGCAGGCTCCCCTTTACAAATACGGCATCTATTCGTAAGGTGACGTGTATTTCATCGCGCAAGATAGCCGCCTGGTTCACGCCTTTGCTCTGTACACCACCTCTTCCATGCCGCTGAGAAGGAGAGTCGAACACATTGCTTGCTGTACATACCGCCTAGCACGAGCTCACACATTTATACGGCAGAAACGCGCCACATTGGCGAGCGATCACAAAGCATTGCGTCACTGAACGTGCCTAGAGGCTTCTTTGCATCCCGATAGGTGAGTATATCATACATCTTTTTGTCCACATAGGGGAAGGAGCGGGTATCTCCTTTTTTACAACAGAGCAACGTCGCCAGCTAGATCTGTAAGCAGGACACCTCGCACGCCTTCTCCTACGCAGCCCCTCTATAAATCACAGAAAGTATCATCGTGTGGGTTGTGCTTCAGTAGCCATTCGGCCAGGTAATCGACAGGATCCTCTGGGTGGCGACGACACACCTCGATCAGCCCTTTGCTGAGCAGCGGCATTACGTTCTTCAATAGGTACTGCCTGAGCGGTGCCTTGCGTTCCTCCAGGGCTGCGTAGTCCGCCTCCTTGATCTTCAACAGATCTGCCTCATTGGTTTGTCGAACGGCACTTTCCTTGTGCATTGCCTCCAGCTCACGCTCACGTTGCATCCCTTCTTCCAGGCGCTTCGCCTGTTGTTTCTCCTCATCAAGCCGCTGACGGCGAACCACATCTTGGTGTCGATCGAGCGGGGTTTTACCAAAGTTATGGGCGGCACCCAGTATACGATGCAGCTCAATCTCTGTAGCGCCCTTGGGTGCCTCCTCATAGGCGGATATGGGTGGAGAAGGCGGCACCAACGGCTCCAGCTCGGCTACCTTCAGCGAATGGACGGCCACACGCCGTGCACCAACCGTCGTCTCTCCAGGTACCGTCTCTGCGCACTCAAAGTAGTTAAGAAGCGAGTAGCTTGTGTCAATGTACTGTTCTTCAAATGTGGACATATTCGCGTGAAATTGCTCCAGCGCGGTGCGCTCCTGGCTGTTCGCAGATGGCACTGCTTGGGAAATAACGGTAGCACTGCGGTTAGTGCCTGTGAGGCATCCATCCTGACTGCCTGTGTCCGCCAACCGACACATTGCAGAGAGACGATCCAAGAGGTAATTCCGTGGCGCCTCAAGAAGAACGACGTGGTCTGGCAATCGATGCTCATCCGACAGCTCCACCAGCTGCACCGCGTCGCCATCGTCATCACCGGGAGCAACAGGGGGGGCGGGAATAGGCGGCGCCAGCGCCTCCTCCTCCGTGAGAGGCACTTCCAGTGGTGTGCTGCTGAAGCAAAGACGGCCCTGCTCGACCGTCTGTGGAAAGCCATCCAAGATGTAGCCCTGGTTAAGGCAGTCAGCCTGTGCCATGCGCCATCGCAGCATCAATGCAAGGCCCCTGTCTTGGAATGGTGCATCCTTTAGCGCCTCCTTGGCCTGCTGCAACTCCTCTTCCTCCTTCTTGCGCTGCTGCTCTTTGGTAAGCTTCTTCTTGCCCTGAGTACCTCTGCGCTTGGGATTGGCATCAGGTGACGGGGGGCGCGCGCGTACGCGCATCAATAAGACACGCTCCATCTCTGCAATGCGTCCACGAAGCGCTTCTACCTTGGCGCTTGTCTCAAAGCGCTGGTCCACCAGCTCCTCCGCGTCGGACACCTCTTGCTGCGTTAACGCAAACTCGTGTTCTTCCCTTTCCTCAACGTCATCATCGCTTTCATCGCGCACGGACGACGGCCGTCCGGTGGGCAAAGTCACCGATTGCCTCCCTCGCACAGGGTCACCGGTCATCTGCTCCCCATCTGACCCCTGGTCCTCCTCCACCTCGTCATTCGCCACGCTAATGCGTCTTTTCGAGTGCAGCAAGCGCCGTTTTTTTATGTTTAAGCGGCGCTCGATCTCGTCGCGTAGCATGCTCTCCTTACACTGGGATAACTCTCGGCGGCGTTCGTGGAGGCAAGTCTTGAAGGCCTCCACTACATCATCGATTGAAAACCGCGGTAAGCTGTATGCCTGGGAGATTTTCGCGGCGAGGTACGATTTACCTGCCAGCGGGGGGCCAAGGATAGCCACGCGAAGAGGAGTAAGACGATGAGCGTGGCGAAACTCTAGTGACACTCTTTCAATGTTCTTAGAAAAGCCTTCCTGCGCGACCCACGGTGTTGCACTTCTGTCAGCATCGTTGAACAGCACAGGGCCTGGTGAAAGTCCCTCCTCCGGGTCTATAACATCGCCACGCTCCATGATCGCCCGTATCGATTCGTTCTCTACACGCAAGTCGATCGTAAAGTACTCCACCCTATCATGAAGCATAAGTTCCGCTTTGGGGAGACGATTCAGTAACTTTCGGTCGCCAAACGCTTTGTTGATGGTCTCAATCACCCGTCGCCAGGTTAGCCTACCATCATCCGTGGCGAAGAAGTAGCGTGCAGCGGGGTTGGGAAGCTCCTCGAGCGGGCAGCGCAACAGCTTCCGTGTAAAAGTGGCAAGGTCGCGAACGTGAATCATGGGAATGCATTGGGTACCATCAGCGAACACTGGTAAGCTCCCTGCCTCCGCGCACCACGCTTGGCGAAAGAAAGGCTCGAGGGCATCCTCCCCCTCGCCGTAAGGGAGCCCACAAAAGACCACAAACGTGTCAAGGGGGAGGCCATTGGCGTGGTGCGCGGCCGCCACCGCCTTCTCCGCATCACGCCAGTTGTAGTACTTAATGTGGGGGATACGGCGATTGAACTGGTCCTCAGTAAGCACCTCCTTCCCCCCTGTGTTCTCCAAGCCCTCACTGCTTGCAGACCCCTCCAGCGCCTCCTCTTCGGGAGGAGGGGGATACGGGGCACCTACATCCTCATCGTCATCCGTCTGCGGTGGTTCCTCTTCGTCCTCCTCATCCGCCTCTTCAGGAAGTGTCAGGGGAGGGGTAGCAAACCAGGTCATAAAGTTAGAAAGAAGTACGAAGCGTTTCGGCTTTGTGAAGACGCTTTGCTGAAGGACGTGCAAGAAGTCAAAGACGTCGCTGCTCTGACGCTGCACCACAACGATCCAGTCGCATACTATAAGAGCCTTGCGCACCGCAGGGGCATTCCCACGCCAAAAAAATTGTAGAGGTCCCTTCACCACATCCCGCATCGGATCAACAGTGGACTCTCCCACCGTGTGCACCACGTCGAGCGTGGATCCTTTCTCCGCATCGGACGGAGTAACCAAGCCTATGCCACCCTGAGCCGATAACGTAGCAGTCGCTGGCCTGATATCCACTGAAATACCGTCCATGCCCCTGCCCTGTGCTGGTCTGCAGCTGGTATTGAGTTCGGAGATATCTTGGGTGTTGCTCAGCCTGCGGCAAGGAGGATCTGCTTGAGGTTTTCCCGTCGCTTGGCTGTTGAGTTTCTCCGCGGCCACCTCTGACCAGGTACAGCCATAGACAGTGAACAAGTTCTGCTTTCCCTCCAACTGCCGCAGAATCTGCCGACCCACATAGCAGTCCACGTAGGATACAAACACGCTGACGGGCGCCATGAGGAGCACGAGAAAGTCGTAAGCAATTCTAACAAAGAGCCAGTTGCGGAGGTGTACAGCACACTTCCCCTCCAAAGCAATTCAAGAATCGCAAGGAATCGTCGTGTATCAAAACTGCGCTCTACTGCACAAGCTTCCCCTGTTCGCAAATGGTAAACTATCAAAAAGAAATGTCAGAAGGTGAGTATTATTGTGCCAACAGCCGAGATCACTGCACTGTCCTCCACGGCCAAGGATAATAAACATATTTCCGCTCCATCACACACGCACATACATACGCCAGTCGGCCCACTACCCCAAGCCTTTACCTCCGATACACCGCCATTCACACCTACAGTCAAACACACAAGCACCCAGTCTATCCCCACACAACACACTCTTACGCCTACCGACCACGGCACAAGCCATACACCTGGCCATCTGTTCTCATACTACTTTTCTTATCAGTGGGTTGCTGACGGGGTCTTCTCTTATCCTATTTTTCGTTGTTGTTTGTTTGTTTGTTTGTTTCTTATGTATACGTGTAGTCGACCACCGGGTCGGATCTCTCTCACAACCTCATCCCTCCCATCCAAAAGGAAGCACTTGCCCAGCAGGCCCCCACCGCGCGTGCGGGGAAAAAGCAACGCCGTCATGTACGTCTTACACGAAGGTCCTAAATCTCAACGAGGAGAGACCGCATGAGCTTTGTGAGAAGGCGAAAATGATTGCGACCTTTTCGATCAAGCGCCGACACATCCAAATCAGTGAGCGACTCAAACACAGACCCTAGCTCCCTCTGTATCAAATCAAATGTGGGCTTCTGGCGAGGATCCTTTGTGGCCTGCGCCTTCATACTCCGCAGCGAATCGTCCCACTCCACGTAAAAGTGGTGCAGTAGCTGGATGCGCAGAGGAATGGATCCTGGCTGATTCTCCATTTCAAACGATAGCTGCAGACAAAGGCTGAGAAAGAGTGGAAGAGAGATCGTCTTTGGGGATGTCAAGATGGCCTGGTTCTCCTGGCATACCTGGCTCTCCAGGAAGCCGAGTAGAACCGTAATATCGCTCGACTCCAGCGCCACGGTGAATGCGTCAGACCACTGCTCTTGCTCCGCGTGAGCAACCGCACGTGCAACTAGTGTATCTGGATCCACGGAGGTAGCGGCACCCGCGGTATTCATGGTCGACATTAGCAACACCGTATCCGACAGGTCCTTCTTCAGCGATTGTAACGAGGAATTGAGCTGATCTATGTAGTTGTCCACGGTGTCGACAGACTCCTTTGACCTGCGCTGATCGTTCTCCACCACCAACTGTGTGTGGGTGTATAGCCGTGCCAGTTCATTAGAGAGCTGGCGTGTGGACTGCTCCAAGGCAGTGCGGAACTTTCGGCCAGCGTCCGTATCGCCCAGACCGACAGGTGTCACGCGTGGTGAGGGTTTCTGCGGCGCGCCAGCAGTGTCTACGTCACTGAAGACCTTATCCACCGTTTGCTTTAGTCGCTTGCTAAGCAGCGTCTTGAGTGTGGACGAGGTCACGTTTTCGCTGCCACCCTCCACCTCCTTCACAAAGTTGTTAATGCTGAGCAGCAACCTCTGCTGAGAACTGGTGAGTACGCCCTCGTCAGTGGGGGTACCCGTCTGATTGCCTATCCAGCCAAGGCGCGTCTTGTTGCGTGCGGCAAACTTGCGACCGTTGGACTGGGCCTCGTCGCGGAAGCGGGACTCCTGCAACACGCGCATTGTACTGGAAGCACTCTTCTGAACTGCCACGAACTCACTGTCGAGAGCCCGAATCTGGCTACAAAATCTGTCCGACTGCTGTCGAAGGATCCTGGCAGCGCTGGCCTGAGAAATGGCGTTGGAGGTCTTATCTCCAGGAAGGGAAGAGGACACGGAGGTCAGTTGCGTGCTACTGAGCGCCTCCGTGTGGCCCACTTTGGCCTCTGAAAACCAGTTACTCACCGAATGCGGCCTCATAGAGGCTGTGTTTGATGCACCAGTCAGCCTGTTTGCATCCAACATACACTGGTAGAAGCCATCTGTCGTGCGAACAGTGATGAAAAGCTCATAGCTCACCGACTTACTCCGCGCACTCTCGGCTACTTTGCCCACGTACGTGACGCTACAAAGAGCGGGGCCTTGCGTCTTCCACGTTGTGACACGATACGCCTTGAACCGTGTACGATGCGTCTCTACAACCACCGCGTAGGGTGCTTGGCGAGAACATAACGTGATATACTCTTCGCCACGTGTGATACTAATGTCGAAGTCCGCAGTAGCCTCGTTATCCTTAGACACAACGTGTAGCTGCTGCTTGAGAGAGAAGCGCTTCGTCTCTAGGTTAAAGGTCCAGAACCGTAGTTCCGTGTTGCCACGTGCGGCGGTAACAAGCAGCAGCTCCCCCTCAGACTCTTCCGTAAAGTTATGTGCTTGGAAAAAACGGGCGAATGTAGGCGCGGCGTCTCCATGAGGCTCCCATGCCTTGCTGAGCACGCTCTTGCGCGTGTGAGTGGAGTAGAGATCAATACAGACACTCTTTGCAGGGGCTATCAGCAACTGTGCGCTGAAGTGAAAGTCAAAGACAGGTGCGCTGATCGCTGTCTTCGGCACGAGATTCATCGTAGATTTGACCTCCCCCGTCAACTCCTCGAGCTCAAAAATATGCTGCTGGCCCAACACAAGTACCCTTCCTGGATCGCCTGCTGTTGCCGCAAATAGCCCCTCAGGGAGGGTAGTCTCAACCTGTGACACTTGGATGTCGCCGTTTGCCTGAATGGGAGAGGACACCACCGACACCTCTGTGCCTCCCACCGCATAAAAAAGGGTTGAGTGACCGGGAGCATTCCCCGAGGAGCTAAGATGACGGACATATGCCAGCTTCAGTGCCGAATCTGCGTACCTGCCCTCGCGATTGAGTATGCGAAGCACGTTGGGCTGTTTGGTATTCATGCACAGGAGCTTACCATGGCACGAGACAACTGGGGGGATGCCCTCTGTGTAGTTCCCTGAGGATGTCTTCATCAGGGGGTATTCCGACTTGCATTGGAACGCGTCCCCAACACTCGCGGTGTAGCTGAGCTGGTCCATCAAAAGGTAATCTCTGAGTCGGAAAGGGGGAGGAAAAGATCACACAAGCGAAGCAAAGGGCCACGTGTACCCCCCTTGAACAACTACCGCTGAAAGCAGACCACAGAACAGGAAAAACAACATGCGAAGGGAAACAGGAGGTGAGAAGGAAAAGGCATGTACATGCATTGCCCACCAAAGCAGGGCATGCTGGGCCCAGCCAAATCAGTGACCCTCGACGATGACGCAAGACCATTTCGTTCGCCTCCCGAACATAAAAAACGTAAGGACACCCCATACACCGCACGTACAGCAGCGGATAGGAGTTATCCTTCTTCGGCCCTCCCTCTTTCCCCTCCCACTCTGTAGAGCGTAGAATTACAACAGGAAGATGTAGCGGGCGCTGATGTGAAAACGAAAGCAGAAGATGAGCCCAGTAACAGCGCATCACCTCTGACGCAAGTCATGCAAATCGAAGACGAGATGCAACACCATTTCAGCAATGGAAAGCAAAGTCCAACACCGGGAGATACGCACGCTGCACAAGTAAGCAAAAGAAGAAAGTAAAATATTTTAAAAAGTCCTGATTGTCATAGGGTACTGTGAAAAATGGGCGGATGCACATCGACGGCCCTTCAGGTAATGGTGCTGATATGGGCAAGTATTTTTTGATGCGGCAATCGCATTTTTTCACGAGAGCCAATCCCTCCTACCAGTGCATAGCATGAGTCACAGGCACTTATATCCTCTAGCATGGCATCTTATCACCGCTAGCCATTAGAGTTACTCGGACATCACATTTCCGCTCTTCAAGCGCCAGAGACGCTCTCCTGACTTGAACTGAGCAACCTCCGAAACCACGCGCTGCACCACCCACATGGGTACCACCGGCTGGGTAGCCACATCGCTCCTACCTTCATTGTCCCCGGTTCCTGTTGTAGAGGCGGGCTCCGTCATAGCGATTTCTCGCTCTGCTACTAACTCTATGAGTCGCGTGTGCACAGCTCGCATCTCAAACGCCTCCATGCCCAACAATATCTCTAACAACAGTGGTCTGTATCGGTCCACGGCAGGCTCGCCAAGATTCTGCAGCACAAAGGTTGACTGGGTGAAGAGTTGTACAGTGGCGCGCAACGCCATTCCAAGCATCTTATTAGATGCCTGGGGATAGAGCGACTCCCGAGCATCCACAATAAGTTGCTTTGCTCTCACCTTGTTCAGCACGCCGTGCTCTGCGAAAAGCATCCGGATATGCTTGCAGATCGGAAGCAAATCGTCGTCACTACTGGAAGCACTCGTACCGCTGATGGCGGAAGAGGGGGAAGGAGATGCCACATCTCTAAGCGTTTGGGTTGATCCAGCAATATTGGTTCCACTGGCAACACGGCGGTTGTCCGTCATACCTGTCAGAAAGAACGCTGGCGGAGGTCGGCCAGCATTAATGTACGGGAGGTGCGACTGTACTTGCTCACAACGCTTTTTCCACAGCTCTCGTTGCCTTGCCTCCTCCTCGGGAAAGAGGGATCTAAACGCCTCCAGCTCCCTTTCCCTCGCTTGAGGATCTGAAGGAACGTAATTCAATCTCCAGCAACGTCTGTAGGGACGGTCCTCCACCTCACAAACGGTTGCCATGGATCCTAAAATTTCTCTCACGCAGCGCCGCAGAGCTGAGGAAGATACCAGCTCGTTTAATTGTACGCGGGTCACCGTACCGTCCTCGCTCTGGAAGAACTTCGACAAAATCACCTCACGTAGCGCAGCAGTCACGCCGGTAAAATGCGGGCACTGGCGACTTACCCACACACCGTGCATGTACACTGCATAGACTCGCAATGCTTCCATGACTGCCATCTGGCTCTCGCGCGTGGCAACGCCAACCTGAGTTTGCTCCGGTCGTTTCTCAACTTTCTCAGTGCTTGGTAGCATAATGTTCTCACAAATGATCCGTAAAGACAGCACCTGGCAGCGTAAAATGAGTTGCCACACCTGCTCCAGTACGCTGTGTCGGTCTGCATAGCGACGAATAATTTTCGAAAGTCCCACATCCCCTCCTGTAATGCCACCAGATATTAAAATCTCCGGGGGAAATAAACTGTTCTCCACCCTGTTCCCCTCCCTACCGTACAACGTTGAAAGTGGAACATATTCCTTTGTGGTGGACACCAGACGCCGGCGAACAGCATTGCTCTCAACAGAATGAATTGGGAAAAACTGTAACTCCGTCGCGCAGCTGGAATCCCGATTGAGCATCGAACTTCGCTGCCTAAGAAAATCTCTTTCCGTGCGGTCAGACGAAGAAAGCCCTGGAACCACTAAGCTGGACTGTACACTAGAAAATGATTCATCCACTCGTAGTGGGCCAGCATCTAAAGAAGGAGCACGGCTACCGTCGCCACGACCCTCCACAGCCGGGGTAAACTGCTGAATTGTAGATACAGGGGTCAAATGAATTGCGCCGCCCTGAATAAAGCCAACAGCATAGTCAGAGCGCTTTGAAAATGGGTGCGATTGCAGGGTGTAAGTGTAAGAGGAGCTATCACCAAAACGGCCGCTGCCCACGTCTTCACCTTCCTCGGGCGTAAATGAAGTCGAGCCAAAAACATCAAGGGAGCACCGCATCGTTAAACGAGACATTGGATTAATAAGATGCTTGTAGGTACTACCCTTGCTCTCGGTTTCGGCACTCATGTTTGTAATCTCCGGCCCATGTGTGAAGAAAAGTTTCGCATCACTCCTCTCGTAGGGTCGATGCTTGCGACGGAGAGGGTATTGGAAAATATGCACGTTATTCACCAAGGACGGAGAAAAGTAAACGCTGTAAGACGCAACTACTTCGTCATCATCGGAAACCTTAGTGGCACATCCGAATTGCATCTTTGAGAACGAAGAAAAGGGAACTCCTTTTTTGAAAGAAGAAAAAAAATAAAAGCATACAGTGAAAAGCTGTTGTCTACAGTCACTACAGTCAGCCCCTATGCTTCAAAAAATGTATACCTAGTAGCGGGCCGTAGGACAATATATTGTTGGTATGTACAAGCCCACATCTTACAACATTCCATCAAAACGCTCATTCTCAAACACACCCATCATTCACGCCAACTACTGCAACAAAAAACATTACAACTAATCAGGCCACTCCAGCTTCACCAGTACTTGCATCCCTAGCCCCTTCCACTCCTGGCAAAAAAAAATGCTAATGCCACTTTAATCCGCTTTCACTCTGACGTAGATTCGGTGAACGAATGCAGATGAGGCAAAATAAGCAACCGGCGCACCAATAAAACCAACAATAGATGATAGAACGGCAGAATATGTAAAATAAAACACAAACATGAGAAACCCGCTCATCTTTGTTCGCCAGACGTAGAAATAAAGTGCGTAAAGAAAGATATATAGCGCGGCAGATCCACCAAACCCTATCGATAGCCACTGCCACCTATAATTCTCAGTCTGCAGCACAATAAATGTGAAAGCAACCGATACACATGCTGTGACGATCACATACACGACAAACACCAACGCTATAATACCGTAAACGTAATACAGCTTAGAAACCCACATCGAGCTGAAACTCAAGTACAATTCAACCGAAATGGAAGCAAAGGGTAAAAGACCACTGATCATCACCAGCAATAAAGGTGATAAATATTTCGGGGGATGTGGAATCAAGCGTGGAATCTGATTCACATGCAATATCTCACGATGTTTCTTTTCACGACGTCGAAACAACAAGCGAGCTACAAATGTTCCACATAAAGACAGTGGTAGCGCAACAACTGTCCAAAGGAAAAAAACAAATGCCATCCCAGAAAAATGTATTACCGGAACCGAGCCGTAAAGCATTGCAGCTGAATTGGCTGCGTGGCAGCAGCAGGCAACAATGGTCGGGAACAATGAAACCGTCCACAGGAAGCATTGTGTCCATGAACGGGACAGAGTAGGAGACAGTACGCTAAATTGCATAAATTGATAGCCAGAAATGTAAGCTGCAACACAACTTGTAAGGCAGTAAGTAACAATAGTGATCCATATCACATTATCCTCGAAAGATGTATTTGTACTACCGACTATTGACATAACAATAACAATACAGAACATGGCTAACAACTGAACTCCAGTCCCCAGTATGCAACAAAGCAAAGGTGCCCTGGAAGGAACCCTAAATACATCCGCATACAGCTGTTTCCAGCCGCTCTCTTCATGCAAAATATCATACCCTTCAAAAAAAATTCGCCGCTGCTCATCCAATTTAGCATAATCAGCTTGCAATGTTCTTAGAATGACGACACCAACCGCGGTGATAAGAAACAACACAATGAGGATACTATTAGCAATTGAAATCCACTGAGCTCGCGGAGTTGAGGAATGCTGGTCAAAGTACGTAGAAAGCCGTTTTTTAAACTCAATGGGGGAATCAAAAAAGAGCACGGAATACGTAAACCTGTAAGACTCCCCCTCCTTTACTACACTGGCTCCACTGAGTTGTAAGGAGATGTTAACAATTTGGTTGCCATTAACGCCAAAATAAAATGCACGATGTAAAAAAACCTTTGCCTCGGCGTTTGTTTTATTGTACTCTCCAAACTTGGCGAGAACTGGAAGCCCGTCTACCGTTAGTTGGTAAACATAATCCTCCTTTATCATCCGTCTCCAGCGGTTGGCCTCGCGGAGCTTTGGCGTAAATACACAAATAAGCTCATCGCTTGTATTAACGAGAAACTCAACTTTTGCAGGAAACTCATACAACACATCACCAACAAGCTGCTGTCCAATGCTAGGACTCCGTGATGCTTTTTTACTCAGAAGGCAGCCAGGCATTTTGACAAAATTGTAGGTTTCGAACTTATTTCTCAGTGGCCCAATTTTATTCGCATAGATTCTAACGTATTCTCCAGGTTTGTATGTGTGAGTGACATCATCAGCAAAAGTAACAGTTGCAACGAGTACTGCAGCTAAGACAAATTGCAAAATACTATTCATTTTTCTATATCCCCGTTAGTTTGGTTGTGTTCTGAAGATTCCCTGTCTTTATGTTTGGCTTTCCCGTAAACGCAGGAAAGCGTGAATCAGTTACTAGGAGCACAGCAGCTGAGGCACAACAGCAGAACTTCCTCACATGATTTTTTTTCGTCGAATGCGAAATGTTTGATAAACAAAAAGGCAGAGAAAATAAACAAATGAAGAGAGGTGTAAAAAAATTCACTGTATTCACACAGCGGGGAGCATATTACGCATACTTTATCCCAACTACCACACGAGAACTGTTATGATTTGTTATTATTTTTTTTTTGTTTGAACTGTAGGGACGTATGATAGTGATAACAATCAACTGCAGTGTAAATCAAAAAAAAAAATCAAAAAAAACCACACATACAAAAGGAAACACAAATAGATGCAGTACACCTTGTTATATATAAATGGAGCATTTGGTACTGATGATGCAGATGCGTCATTTTACTGGGATAACCAAGCTAACAGTAGTGCAATGAGTAAACGGCGCAAAAAAAAATTTGCACAGGAGTACACAGTTGAAATTTAACGTCTCTTCTGTGTCACCAAACTTCAGCGCCACTAAAATTGTTATTCCACCCATAATAATGAATTGCGAGGAAGCATACACTAACCTTGAAACCATACTGTCGTCTTGGTGCACATTTGGGTTTTTCTCACATAAAAAAAAAAAAGCAATACCCCCATGAAGGTACATCTCTATTACATCAGTAACCACTCACAGAACATTTTTCTTCTGCTATCTATGTTCTGGTATCATCGCTGGTCCCCGTAGCTTGAAACAGTTTGCTCGGGAATACCAGAAATCACTCGTACTCCATTTCAGTTACACCTTACCCTCAGAAAGATGCACGCGTGGCTCTTGGTAAGTCATCTTCACCGCATTCTGCCTTTTTCAAATTGTCTGTGGAAAAAAAAAAGCCTACAGAGGTACGTTGCAGGTTGATCAACTTTTTCCCCTGCGATAAAAATGGCACCTGTAGATGTAGAATTGTGCTCCGAGAGAATAGGTTAATGAACTTGTAAAAACTGCCCAATACACGTTAAGCCTGCACGCCACATCTCCAACAACCACGAAAGCTGCCCTTGGCAAGGCGCCAAAGGAAATATAGCACGTCTCCCGAATCCCTTCTTCCCCCGCCTACGGTTTGCCGTGTCCCTTGGACTTTTCCAAACCGGCACTCGGTCCAGTTACACCGCCGCCCACTTAAAAAAACACAAACGGGCCGAGGGGAGCAGCGTGGAAATATGTCAAGAATG
>JAIZPF010000233.1:0-19974 GCA_020509355.1 Blechomonas ayalai
CCCCTTCGATAGGTAACCCTTTCCGCACCTCGCGCAGACGAAGGGTTTTACAGTTTGCGTATCTGCGGTGAATGGTAGTGCCTGTGTGTGTCACGAATACGTATATGCTTATGAAAATTTGGTATACTGTAAACTGGGGGTAAGTGCCGCGCTGCTTGACCGCATCCTCTCACTTCTACTCAGTCCGACTCTAAGCATAGTACTGAGTGTCTATGCGCACATGCGATACCTCCGCCATCCCCATACATTGGGTGGCATTGCCAGTACACAGCGCAACCGAGTATGCCACCGCCACCGCCACGCCATACAGTAGGGAGGACCCTTACAAGTGATGAGGCACTGCCACATCGAGACAGCGCGAGGGGCAAGGGAATGACTTGTTCAACAAGAGGGCTGTGGCCGGCGAGGAGAGCGGTTTCTTTTTCCCCAGCCCAGAGGTGGGAGGGGGAGGGCTGTAGCGCCGACCAGGTGACGAAATATTTATGTACTTGGTGAGTGTGTGTTTTTCAGAAGAGTCATTCTGCTTGGTGAGTTGGGCGGTCGCTGGAAGGGTCACGCACAGCGGGCCATTCCACAAACGACCCGCCAGCGTCCCCCATCCCGTGGCAAGGGGGAGGATTGGATTATTGTGGGTTACCGCAGTGGCCATCTACCACGGAGCGTTCCCACCCTCTCTGCATATAATCGTCAATGTGCGTGGGAATATAAACTGTTTCTGAGCGAAGCCTCTTTGAGAGGTCGCACCGGTGCGTCGGCGAGTGTGTGGAAGAAGAAGCGGGGGAGGGATAGGAGGAGGGATGCGATGGACACAATGTAAAGAGGAGTCTGCAGGGGTCGTGAATGGAGGGACGGGCTACTACTGTGCGCCTTTTCACCAAAGGGGGAGGTCTAGCGGTGTGGTGAATCTCCACCACCATCCAGCGAGAAGCGGTGCCGTTGATGTGTGTTGCCTTTTTGGTACCCCCTTCGTCCATCACGTGGCACCTCTTGATCTACTTTCCTTTCTCTTCCCACCGCGCTCTTCGATGCTGACTAGCTCATTGACAGACCAGCGATTCTCAGGGTCCAGAGACGCCTTTGTTTTGTTTTCTTTTTTTTCCTTTTACATCGAAGTGACTTGCAGGGAAATAAAAATTAAAATGACGGCCACGACAGAGAGCATGCACCAGACCAGCAGCAGGAGTTTGTTTTCGCACCACACGATCTGCAACACGCCAGGGCCGTCCTCCATGCGGCATTGCTTCGGTTCCTTCTATAACATCCAGATGAACAGCACCCCTGGAAGTATGAATGACTTCTACTCCATCTCCGCCATGCGACGCTCAGGCTCTAGGGTATTTTCCTGGGCAGACAGCATGGTGAACGGACAAAGCACCGCTAACGTCTCCTGTTTTGAGCGTCAGTCGTGCGCGGCAAGCGATGTGCCCTCGACGAAGTCGTACGTATCACTGTACCCTGCTGGCTCGTGTCACTACCCCTCTCAGGAAGGGCCTATCAGCACACCATTATCACGGTGCCACCTGTCACGGAAGGAGAACGTATTCGTGAATGCCCATCACCTGGCGCTGCTCATGGGATCCGACCCAGGCGCTGCCTCCTGCAGCAGCGTGGAGGGCGACCCTCACTCGAAGAACATATGCGATAAAGCGGACGTCATGGCTGGGAAAGGACTCGTGGTAGAAAGCATGCGGGCATCGTCGTTGGCTGATACAATGCACGGACTCAGTGGTGATAGCCTTAGCGTTTACTCTGGGGTTGGTGCAGTAGGCTGCGGCTGCTATCCTTCATCGTATGGAAGCGGAGACTGCACTGTCGGTGAGGTTTTTGCGTCAGGGCCGCACTCCAGAGAGGTACCCCGCGCGGACCTCACCGTGGCGGATGAACATGCTTCTGAGGAGCCGAAGGAGCAGCGACCGCAAGAGGAAGCGCCAGTGGTGAATTGGCCCGATGCGGTGCCCTACTTCAGTGGTACGGGGATGTGGTCTGTGAGTGGAAGCACATCGTCGCCATCGCTCCTGCTTCCTGTTGCACATAAGGATGACAGCTCGTAGAGGAACATGCACCAGTAGTTTCGCTTCTGCTGTAGCATGCAGGGAGATGTTGAACCGCATAAGGGTGCTTTATCCGCCCGTCTTCAGCTGCTCGACCGTACCGCACCAAGAGCTCTGATGCGGCTTCCCATTCTCCCTCGTGAGCCCTTGGCAGGCAGGGGCACTGAGGCACAATGGCGGGAGGGAGGATGGACAATACCACCTCACACGCCTCCAGTGTGCCCCTGCATGGCAAGGGCTCCAGGGGTGGCACGTGGCCCCACATCGCCTGGGGGAGGGGGACTGGCTTGGGTGTCTCTTGGAGTTCAGGGCAGACAACCGCACGTGCACAGACAAGTGAAGAGCAGTTCAGGTGCCGGTACGCATGGACGTGTCTCTGTGGGGGTTTAATCATCCCGAGAGGGGAAAAGGAAGCTACCGGACGGATGCTGAAAAGATCTCAGGCCGCTATGGAGAGTGGTGGATCGCGATAGGGGCTCCTCGACTGGAACGTTACGTTGTGCGCATTCCGTAGGCAATTTTTTTTTTGTTACACAGTCGCTGTTGCTGTTTGCTATGCTGGTTGTTTCATTGCTGATCAAATTTCTTTCCTCCTCCATACGCGTCGTCCGCCACTGAGTGAGTGTGCGTGCGTATGTGTGTCGCTATCGCGCTTTCTCTATCCTTGTTTCACGTCTGTTTATGTGAAGACATGGGTAATGGCGCAAGTCGTAAACGTGTGGCGTTTCTGGGGCATTTGGACGCCAAGAGCGCATAAGGAGAGGGCGACGCGTCCATCCACTGATGCACGGTGGTGTGAAGGCCGGAGAGGCCCGTGCGATGTTGGGGGCGTGATTATGAGAGCATTCGCCTTTTGTTGGGTTTGTGTTCTTTTTTTTTTTGTTTTGTTATCACCTCATCACCCTTTTCTAGTATTGTGTGCTATGCCAGTGTTTGGTGCCTGGGTTTCGTCCTTGTAGAAAGAAACAATTCCACCAGAGAAGGCGGAGGGAAGGGAAGGGAAGGGAAGAGGGGGGGGATCATTAAATTACGGTGCTGGCATTATTCTTACCCTTCTTGCTCTTGGTAATATCACCGTTGGGGGAACTTGTAGACCAGTGCAACCCTTGGTGCTCTTATTAAATTGTGGAGTCATGTGATGGGATATCCTCATCACATGCGGAAGGAACACTGCACAACAGGCACGGCTGGAAATGAGTGTTGAACTTTGCTACTATCATTACAGTTCGTTAGGGCCCTCCTCCCTGACGTGTTTGTATCGTGGCCTTCGTGACTGTTTGCCCTATGCGCTGCGATCGAGCTAGGTTCCTCTCACTTCCGTCGTGATATATATTCCATCTCCCCATGCTTCGAACAGCCCAGCTGCCGTTGTCGCGTGCGATGTCCGGCAGCGCACAGTTGAAGTAGCGGGTGAGGCTGGGGCGTGGCGGGAGGTCTTTAAATTCGGTTCGCAACTCAGTAGGATTTGTAGTGCAGCCCCTTCCCCTCCACCTCAAATGAAAACAGCAGCAACAACACTCCTTGCGAGATCGGTTGCTCTATTGGTGCTGCATCATTGCCATGCGACAGAATACGAGTGGACTTGACGTTTTAATAGACGCTCACTCCTTCCTTGTATAGGGGTACACGGAATGCACCGCAGAGGCGCCGGGTGAGCACTCTTCTTTCCCCTGTCTACATCTGCGATCCATTTGTGTCGACTCTCTCCAAGGCATATCGGGCATCTTGCTCCACTCTTCCGAGGCATGGCCTAATTCCCTGAAATGCACTTCTCCATCCTCTCATTTGTTTCCGTTTTTTTTTTTTTTAATTGAGGAGGATCGCTGGTGGTTTGTTGCTCTGCCTCCCTCACTCTCTCCTGAAAGGGCTGCTAAGCTTGGCACATACCCCCCTTTAGCTATCCTGGGGGCCATTTCTTGTGTCGACCCGCTGCAACCTCGTCACCCACACCGCGATACGCTAGGTTTCGTTTGCCAACCTCGCGGTATTACCCCTGTCTTCTGCCTGGGATGGAAAAGGTAGGATATCGCCCACCTGGGATTAACATAAGCGTCGACCCCGATGATGAGGGCACGCTAAGGTGCACGGGCAGCCCCCAGGGTGAAGCCCGCAAAGCTGCCTTTTCGTCTCCCTCACTCTCAGACTGGGCGGCCCCAGGCAGCACCTTATGGGATGCCGGACCCTCCGTTAGCGGCCAGGCGTCGGCTCAGACGCCACTCACTGGCTATGGCCATCACTGGGAATCCTCCACGGCTTCCCCGCTCTTGGGGGATGTTGACGTGGTACCGTTTGTCGGGTCTGGTGAGTTCGTCCGTGACGGCGTCGCCGAGGCGGCGGTCGCCGCGGCGGCACTGCAGGCCTTGTCCCCTGATGAACTAGTACAGTCCGATCTGCTTGTGAACGAGCAGGAGACGCCGTCACCCAGCTTGTATACCGCCGTGAACCGGCGCAAGCACACCCTCACCCCAACCAACATCGCTCCCTACAGCTACACAGCGTACATCAGTAACCAAGCGGCTGAGTGCAGCGGCACCAATGGGGGTGCGCCACGTAGCCCCCAGAAGGCGTCGCCATCGCAGTACTTTACTGTGCAGGAAGGCGCAGACGACGTCGCTAGCTCTGCCGCACCGACGGCGCGGCAGGATCGCCTACAGTTGCCACGTCTGGATGACCAAGTGGTGGCCCGGGACATCATCGTTTCCGCTGGTCTGCCGCTGTCCATGACGTCCCTCATAGACTACATCAAGGAGGGTCAGCCTCCAGTGACCACCCACACATACACCGTCGCCCAAGAGCACCGAAACTACCCCGATCTTAGCGAGCCACCTTCAGGCGATGGCAATGATGCGATGTGGGGCGGCAGCGGGTACGGGCACCACACCGCCACTGCTGGATCACAGCACCAGGGCACTAGTCGTGGCGGCGGGAAGGACTGGGACTGGAATGTGCAGGGCCAGAGCCGGCCAAGCTATACCGCAAGGCAACACAAATCGAGTACTGATAACGGCTTCATCGTACGTGTGGGTGGGTCGCCCTACGACCGTATGGGCCTGAAGGAACAGCCCTTGAAGCTGGACCCCTTTGCGGTGAGCTCATCGAGCAACTCGCACCGTCATTCTATTCCTACGCCGGGCGGACTACGATCGAAGAGCGAGAGCGAGGTCCTAAGCGATCTGCTGCATTTTCATGCGAATTACTTCCCTCCGCCGCCGCCCCCGCGCGTGCCGGCACTGGAGCGGCGCCGACGGGCAGAGCTGTGGTATCACTATGCTAGCAAGTGGGACATCACACACCGCCTGCCTCCGCCTCCCCGCACGCCGCTGCCGGAGATGGAAATGGAGTACCGCCTGCGCCTGCAGGAGATGACACGTGTGCCCTACCGCGGGGACGGATGGCTGCAGATGAGTGAGCGGTGGTTTGGCATCACGCAGAGGCTCTTTGACTTCCCCGGGGAGAGTACCGGGATGGAGGTGGATGTGGATGTCATTATGGATCACGCTGTCATGTCGTGAAGTGAGGATGAGAAGATGATGCCAACGAGTGAGAGCCGCAATCGCCGGTTAGAGTGATGCGCGGAAGTGAACATGAGGACGAAAAGGAAAGGTATCGTGATGCTTTCATCTTTGACCGGTTTACGCATGGTGAGGGATAACATGGGCTAATTCTCTCTCTCTCTCTCCGGACAGAGGAGGAGCTCTTCATCTGGGGTTACTTCTCCTCTCACAGCCCTTCATTCACCATCATTTACTGGCTGCCTCCATTTCAAACCGGCTGACCACTCCTATGAAATACCATTGTCAGTTTTGTTTTGCTTCTCCTTTGCCTTATTTAATAGGAACGCGCTTGCCGCTGGCGAGGAGATGATCACATCGGGAAATACGGACGAAACCGGGCCGCATCACTGTGAAGAGGGAGGGCGGTACCTGTAACGTGTAGGGGTTGTTGTGGCATGTCGCTTCATAAGGCCGCAGCACCCTGTACCTTCATTGAAGGAGAAAGCGGGGGTGCGGGGTAGCTGCCATGTACTTGGTGTGGATGTTTTTGCTTTTTTTTTGTGGGAATGCCAATGTGCCTTCTCTTCTGTCGCAGCTAACACACCCCCGCAACCCCATCCCTTTTTCCTCCTCCCACACTCCTTATCGTTCCCATGTGTGTGGCCAGCTGTCGTTGCACATCTAAAAAATCATTGCTACGTAATACCCCCATGGCCTGTGTTTGGATGGTCTCGCCATCGATAATAAAATGGGAAAAGTAAACGACCAGGGAGGGAGGATCGAGTTGGTTCGCATAACTGGGCTCACGCACACGCATGCCATCGCCAGGAGCCTCCCCCTTGTTCTGCATTTTTCGCAACTTCATCTCCGCCACCGGCCACCATAGTCGTGCCCCATCCTGTTCTCCCCCTCCTCTCTCACGGGCACATACCTGCCGCGTACCGATCCGTGTTATTAGGTACCCACAAATGACTATCTTATACTGCTTGCTGCTATCTCACCCTTTCAAACAACTGCTAGACGAACAAGGAGCAAATGCGTCTGATGGGAGGACGAGGAGAGTGAGAGCTGACACGAGCGATACCGGTGGCGAGTCCCCATCGCCATCGCGGGGAGGTAATTCAAAACCGATTGAGGGAACGTATCGAACACAGGCGGCTCGCCAAAGGAGGACGAGGCCCAGTGCAATGAATGAATGGAAAGGGGGGGGACAAACCTGCAAAAGAAAAAGAAAAAAAACAAACACACACACCGTAACAGCCAAAGGTAAGGCAGAGGGGGGGGGAGGGGATGGACGGGGAGGGTGCACTGGTGGGGCAGTGCTCATGGCAGCAGCCACCGGTATCCTCCTCCGCCTCCTTTCCCATTTTCCATTTCTCCTTACAACCCCCCTCCCCCTCTCTCCCGTTCTCTTTGTAGTTGCGTAAATGCATGTCATTTTTGTCCCCCTTACGTTTCCCCTGTTGTTGGGAGGAGGCGTATGGAGGGACAGCTGTGAACTTGCTCTTCTGTTCGTTGCTTTTGGGGGGACCGAAGGGCCAATGCGATGGGAAACGTTAATTACATATTCCGGTTGGCTCTCTCGAGGCAATGAGGGAAAGGGGTGAGCACGTGTGCCCAACGCGGGGTGGTACACAGTTGGCATGCCTCCTCTTCTCCTGCAGGTGGCTGCATAATGGTTGGTACGGATGTCACACACACGCATGTCACTTTGCTGTCTGTTCATCTTTCTCACGACCCTTTTGTGTGTGTGTGTGTGGACTTCCAGTGGTAGGTGTGTTTTTTGAGTTTTGTTGTTGTCCAGGCGGTGCGCTTGGTTTCATCGCGACTGGCACGGACCCCATACACGTTCACGCAACACAGAGAAAGTAAAGGGTAGTTGGCAAACACTAGGCAGGAGCCACCTCGTAAGCAAGACCAGCGGCCTACTTCTTTCACTGCGCGCCAGGGCGGGCAGTCACAGAGGGAAGCGACCTAATTCTCTGTGACGTTATTTGCTGTCGGGGGCCTCGCGGAATTCCTCTACCGACGGTATTCCACACGTGCCTAGCACACTTTCCGAGTTGTCAAGAATGGAGCCCCTGCTGCGTGAGGCGTGGAGGACGGACGCGACGGAGCACGGAATCCGTACCGCAATGAACAAATTTCTTGCCCATCTGGATGGCATGGATGAGGTCCGTGAACATCTCTACTCCTTGATGGACGCCTACAGTAGTAGGAGCAGTGGAGAAAGGTTTGAAGAGGTGGTGATGAGGGCCATCGCGCTCGTTCTGGAGCACGTGAAGAATTGCCAGTGGGGGTCAGGAGCGTGCTCTGCCTCACCATGGCAGCTTAGCCTGGACGATGGTCTCATGCTAGCTCTCTTCTTTAATGAACTCTCCACGGCTGACATCCCTGGGCTATTCGATCCCCTGTGCGATGCCGTTGCGCTTTTCTTTGAACTTAGTGTGCCGCTCGCCTTCGCACCCCCTACAGACGAGGAGGCGGGGGAGTCCAGCGCGTCGCTCAGGTCGGAACTTAATGCTCTGCGGGTGATGTTTGCGAAGCGCCTCGTGGTCCAGGCTGGTGGCCTTCGATGCACCTCACTCTACACACGCACCCTGACCTGCATGCGGCGCATCGTCGCGGCGCTGCTGGATGCCACAGTCTCGGCACAGGGCGCCGAGGCCGAGGGACTACGGCAGTGCTTGCTAACTGTGGTGGGTGAGCTCGTGAGTCCCCTACAGAACGTCCTGCAGGAGCAGTTCCAGCGTGCCCAATCGAGGGAAGTGGTGGCCACGCGAGGGGCCCACACCATGGCCTCTCCCACCTTCCTCTGCGCACTGCTCTATGACGTGGAGGCCATCTTCTGGGTGTGTAACCAGAGAGTAGGCGCGTCGCCAGGGCAAGACGTTACACCGCAAGGCCGCACCATCCACATTACTGTGTCGCAGGGGCTGGCCGATGAGCTACTGTCCATCCTGCAAAGGTGTCTGAGTCTGCAGCAGCACCGGCAGACGGAGAATGCGCTCGGTGCGGTGGATGGCGTCGGTGGCGGGCGCGACACATTAGATGTCTTTCGCCTGTATAGTGTACAGCGCGCCATACAGCGTGTTCTCAGCGTTGTACTCTCGCTGGACGCCGACGGCGTGGTATCGGAGGCCATGCGGAGCGGGGCCATGGCAGCGGCCACAGCCTTTGGCGGCCTTGTCGTTGTGGAAAATCCCTTCGCCGAGCCCGCTGCACTGCCCAGCGACGCCGCCGTAAGAGAGTCACGGGAGACGTGGAATAGCGCTGACCAACCAAATGCGACCAGCCGGTGCCGTCTGTGTGCCTCAGTTCTCGTTACGAGCAGCCACGTGGACGCTCGGGGGGGCGCTGGGGCACTGGGCGATGCGGAGGCAATGATGGACGGGCTGGATGACGATGCGCTGCTGCTCGGTGGAGGTCTAACGGGGCGGGAGGCGCCTTTGAAGTCTACCCTCGGTCTCGTCTCCGCGACAGCGTTGGTGAACATGGTGCTCCTGAGCGTGTCCCGGCTAGAACTGCTGGACGAAGAGGCCATCCAGGCGCTACATCTGGCGGGTCTGGAGCAGATGCAGCACAATGCCGCCCTCCGAGCCCAGAGAGATGAGCTGGATCGGCTACGGACGATTGAGCGGCAAGGCGTGGAGGCAATCCCGGCGGGGAAGCTTATCGATCACGTAAAGGACAGTGCAAGCATCCAAAACAAGGGCCGACAGACACTACGCCGCGCCTCGGCCCGGTCAAAACTAGAGCGGGCCGCCTTTACCTCTGTTCTCCGCTCCTACGCTCACGCCAAGAGCGAAACGGAAGGTACCGTACGCCACATTCAAGCGCTCATCTCACGGTGTCTCCTGCAGCTCTCCAACACGATGGTCGACGCCGCACTCGATGAGCTGTGTCTTCTCTTGCGGCACGAGCTACAGCAGGAGCGGCAGCTGAAGGTGGCCGGGGGCGCCGGTGGGATAGTCCCCCTCGCCGCCAAAAGCGCCTCTTACTACCAGCTCATGCTGCAGGTGCTATTTGTCTTCTACGCGTCCCTGGCACCCATTCGGGAGCGAGGTGCAAATCCTTTCCTTCTGCTAGATGCCACGGTGGTCCATGCGACGTCAGAGCATGGGGCGCTGGTGCGGAGCCAATCACAGTTCATGATCGATACGGAGAACCCCATAGGATGGCTGCAGGAAGAGGGTGACAGTCTGCACGGCTCCCTCGCCACGCGGAAGCGCGCGCGAGACGCTGCCGATCGGGGCAGTGCCCTGGGCTTCGAGGACGAGGAAGAGTTCAGCTTCCACAACGATACCGCCGCCGTGTCCTGCGCGTACAGTCACATCCTCTGCCGCATGCTGGAGCTCATCCACGAGGCCAAACTAACGCCGCTGTTGTTGGATGTGCTTCTGCAGGCACCTGTGCTCACCCGGTACGTGTGGAGCTATCTGTACAAGAACTTCTGCCTGTCGAGTGATAAGACGCGCTGTGTGGTTGGTCTGTGGCTGCTGACGAACGTTGCCGTGAAACGGGGTGTCTACCGTACGTCATCGGTGAACATGCTTCTGCACCTGTGCATAAGCGCCAACGAATATGCCAGACGGCTCGCCATCCAGCAGTTAGGAAAGCTTTTGTCGGCCACTGGAACAGACGGCCGAGTGGTTGTGGACGAGGAGGCGGAGATGCTGCTGGTGCGCTACGCCAAGAAGCAGCTGGCTGTCATCCCAGTGTATAAACTATCCGCTGCTGCTATGGCTGTCCCCAGCGTGGGGGCGTCAGGTGAGGACAGTGCTACGGATGCGAAGGCCTCCGCCCTGCGACAGCGCGAGGAGGAGAAGCTGCGCGACGTGTTGAACCGGCATTTGGGCCTGTTTCTTATGCTGTGCGTGCGGCAGCCTCGGCAGCTCTGTGCCGCCCTCCTCGATGTCTTTAAGACCTGTGTAGAGCGGCACAATACTTTTATGCTGCAGCTACTGCCGGATAACGTCGATGTTCGTCGTATGACGCAGCGCCTGTTCCGCAGCGACCCTGCCCAATTTATGGCTGCCGTGATGCCTTTACTGAGGCGCCACAGTCGCGACGCCGCGCTTCTTGTGCAGTCCATGCTATGGGCGATTAGCGAAACGTTTTGTGAAATGTGTCAGCAGACCGCTGATGAGGAAGCCGCCAAGAGCGACGTGCGAAACATTGCCGACGCACTTCTTGGGCATGCCAAGGCGATGTACGAGGCCAGTATCATACCCTTGGCTGTTGACGGCGGTGCGGGGGGTGGGCATTCGGCCGTTACCACCACAACCCTTCGTGACATCCGTTTCATGGCACCATTCCTCAGCCTCGTTCCGGCGGCCGAGCTTCGTAGCAACTACCTGCGCGCCTTCCTATACTTTGTCCAGGTGCAACTTCAGTTTAGACGGCAGCATCAACATCTGCAGAATCTCTCCGGCGCGGAGAGTAGCTACGTTGCGAACGCCGCTGAGCTGCAGCACCTCATCAAGGCAGTGGTGCGCGAGGTCATCGTCAAGACGTGTGTTCCCTTCACGGACGGCACCCCGCGCGGGCTGTCGCGAGTGGACCTGTTCGTTTTTCTGCATAGGGCACCGCAGGAGAGCGGATCTTCACCTGTGACTTCATCACGCATGATGACCGACGGCGGCCGAAAGGAGGG
The DNA here is from genome assembly GCA_020509355.1 of Blechomonas ayalai. Taxonomy (NCBI): domain Eukaryota; phylum Euglenozoa; class Kinetoplastea; order Trypanosomatida; family Trypanosomatidae; genus Blechomonas; species Blechomonas ayalai. The sequence goes on from JAIZPF010000233.1 coordinate 11,202, forward strand.
CGGCGTCCTCGATAGTCTGCCGGTGCCGGACTCGCGAGAGGAGGCGGCGGAGTTGGCGCCGCTGCCGCCAATTGGCGTCGTCACGACGAAGGAGGTCATTGGGGTGTGTCTGGAGCTGACCCGTACATTCGATACCACCACAACGGAGAAGCTCTTCGGGCCCGAGGAGGTGGAGAAGGCACTGAAGAAGATGATGCACCCTCCTCCTGTGCCCTCGCAACTGATGGCGACCGTGCTCCTCGTCGCCTCCGCAATGCCACACCACCGTTTACCAGACTTCCTCCGCTTCGTCGTGCAGACGGTGCTCGGTCCGGTGGAGCAGGCAGGCCTGTGGGACCGCGACCCACAGCTGTGGCGGGGCGTGCTATATTTCTGCGAGACGTACTACCGTGAGTGCAGCGGTTTTCTTGTGAACCTTCCCGATCAAGTCCTCATGCAAGCACTACGGGCACGCTCACAGCTGTGCGAGTACTTCAAGGAGGAGCACGGCAACAACGCGTCCTTTGGGCATGTACTAGGAAGCTTATAGAAGGTGCTGCGCGCTGGTAGCGGATTATGTGCCTAGCATGCCCTGTGATAGCTCGAGAGCACAACTGGGTCAGCCAGTGAAGGACGAGGGGAGTGGGGGCACAGCGAGTCCCGTAACAAATCAGCCGGTGTTGGGGGAGAGAGGAGGAGGTGCCACGTATCAGGACTACGGCATGCACGTCTTTATTTTCTAAAGTTCTTCCGTTGCGGCACGGGTCGGAAGACATGGCGGAGGGCCGGGCACTGGGAGGTGGCCTGCCCTATTCACTGGGCAGCAGAACCGTAGGAGGAATACACGTGCGTTTCCTCGCTCTTGCCCGCCTCCATATCATTGTTGTGTTCATTGGTAGGGCAGTACAACGACCCTCAGCGTTTTATCGTTAGACATGCACCTGTAGCCACCTGCACGTCGGATGTGGTGATCGCCTCAAGTCGCTCTAGTCGAGGTGCGGGTGGTGGTGGTGGGAAGACAGAGAGCCCCCTGTGGCCCAACTCTCGTGGAGCTGATTAGTGAAAGATGCCTTTGCCTGAAAAGAATACCCCCCCCCCTCCCCGGCATCTCCACCACATCTTCGCAGGGTGGGTGAATTCACATCCACCCACCGCAGGCATGACGCGATTCCGCTTGGCCACCGTGGGCTACGGAGAGTGATGCTGAAGGATCCGTTTCGTCTCAGGCAAGCATTACCGCTCTTCAGGGAGTCCTCAGGGGGCTTGAAAGGCAGCGTCCTTTGCGAGCAGACCACGTCGTTTCCGGCCATTTCGCATCTTTATCATCACTGCAGGAGAACCTGACTACAGTCAGCGGCCACTCTCGCCTGAGCTGGAGTGTGCCAGCGGTACCAGTTCCTTGTGAGGGGGTCCTGATGCGCTGACCAATGCACAAGGTCACTGACATAATAATCCAGCCCCTAAGGGCCACAACCCCCCCCTTCCGCACACCCGCACCCTTTACATGAAAAGAGATAGCTTTGGACCTGCCTCTGCTGCGCACAGGGCAAGCTCTGCCAGAGACTTCGCATACTGAAGTTGCTGGCGCGGAGGAGCTTCATCGTCGCACTGAATGCGTGCATGGTCCTTTCACTGTGGATCGACGTGAGCTTTCTTAGTGATGTGCAACGAGAGGGAGGGAAGTGGGAGGTGACGTGATATGTGGTTCAGTACGCCGCACGACGAATTAAGTGTTGCCTCCACGCCCTTGCCAGCGCGACGTGTATGAGGACAGGCTCGTGCGTCACGCGCAACAAGCTCCCCATTACTGCCTGTTCTGCCCCTTTTCTCTTCCCTTGTTAACGTTGGATGTATCGCTTCATACTAGATTGCCCTAGTTTATAAGACATGCCCGTACAGCCCAGCAATGAGTTCCTACCCCAGCTCAACAGCTGGGTGCTCGTGGTGGTCGTCGTCGCCATGCTGTTGGGTTTCTCATACAAACAGTACATCGCACCGCGTCTCAAGGCCCCAACGGCAAACGGGGTCATGAAGCCGAAGACGGTGTAGTAAATGAGCATCACCTCTCCACCGGATGGAGTAACGTGGGCAAGGGGAAGGTGGTTAAGGCCTTTCATATTCACCACGCTGGTGGTGTTCGCGCGTCTGTGCGAAAGGAGTAGATGCTTGCTTGGTGCCCCAGCTGGGCGAAGGCGACGTAAGTAGATTCCCCGCAGCCGCGCAGAGGGGAAGTGTTGTTCTTGTAGGGATCCTCGTTGAACGGTGATCCAACGCTTTCATAAGCAATGACTATTTTGGTGGTTGTGCTGTAGCTCTTTTCCGGCGTATTCTGCGATGATACGCAGACACACACACACACACACACACAGTGATATTTTATGTTGGGCAACCAGTGAATGGCGGGGCAGAGACGATGATGTGATCTGTGCGTGGTAGGTTGTCCTGCTACTCATGGCGAGCCGAATGTTGTGAAGTGCGGAGGCGTTGATAGTGCTGTTGGACGCCACTACGGCATGAGAGCCACTTTCTTATGTCACGTCCTCTCACACGGCGCATTTTTGCGCTCACCACCACTTTTGCTAGAGGCCACTCTATTACCTGCGTTCGCGATGCCGCGCGGGTGCGCATTCGCCCTTTCTTACTGAAGCAACAGTCCGTTTCTTGCTTTTGATTTGGTAGTTGCTAATATTTTTGAAGTAATATACGAACTCTGAAATGTGCAGGAGGCCACCCGTCGGAGTAACGTGCACAGGCGCCAGTGACTTATCTTTCTTGTAGGAACGATTGATGGTGTCTTCCTGGAATCGAATGCCATCGAGGCGTATCGTGAGTGTACTCGTAGGGACCAGGAGCTTCGTCAGGGGTACAACATAATGCAGACCCCGGAAGGGATACTTCAAGAATGGAGGGGAGGGGGGGCATGAGCGGCGGCGGGGACTTACTCTCTCTCCTCCCCCCTCCCCGATTACCCCACGGAGAGGCCTGAGGACGATAGGCCATCGGAATGCAGCACGTCGTAAACCGCCCTGCACCCATAAAAGGAATGTGGGTATTTTGCTAAACGTGAAGTACCGTGGGTGGGGACTTCCCTGGAGGGCACATCCACCGTAGGAGTAAGGAAAGGCGTGCTGTGTAAAAGGTCTTCGCTTGGGTTGTGGCGAGAGTGGGGTGCTTGTTTGCTCCGTACACGGTTGGTCGACTTTGCGAGCTGAGCGAAAGGGATACGATCGCCCAGCTGGGTGGGGAGGATTACTCTGTCTCCCTTTCCTACTCTAGCAGTACGCGTGCGTGTGTGTGAATGTGCTGTGGTGTTGCTTTTGCTTTATTCGCGCCGTATCCATTCTTTGGTGGCGGAGAATGGTCCTTGTACCATATCCCTTCGGTGTTCGACTCCAGGTAAGCGGACCTCCGCCGTGCTACAGACACCCATATGACAATGAAATGAGGAACGGACTAGCGCGCGGGATAGTGAGTCTTGGTGTGGATGTCTTCTGTGTCACCTGCCTATACGTTTTCTTGACAATTGAAGCTTGGTGCTGTATGTTTCTCGAGGGGGGGGGGCGGCTGTCCTCATTCAGCGGCGGAGGCACAGCCTGTGGGGCGCGACTCTGTACTGAGTCTAGCGGTATATCTCTTCTTGCTGATACCTAACAAACAGACATCTATTTCTTTTGTATTGCACGTGCACGACAGGGACCCATTCTTTGTTCAAACACGTCCACCTTCTGGCACTTGCAGTGCTTTTCAGAGTGGCGGGGGCCACCGCATTGCACAGTGCGTGGCAGACCCTATCTTTCCGGTAATACCCTTCTCTGGGTGGCGGGTGTCCTTCCCTCTCTCTTGTCCCACCCCGCAAAGAGTTGGCTGCCCTCCAGTATGGTCTACTTCACGCTTGTGCTTTGGTCGAGGTATAGCGACACAATCCATTGCGAGTGCGCGCAGTACTGCCAATAAGCACTCTCCATCACTGTGTGTAGCTACCCAGTCAATCATGTGGGGGTAACTTCATCAGGTGGGACCGTCTGAATAGTGCGAAAGCCTGTGGTGGGTCGCCCTGCCACGCATCACTTTCCCTCCTCTGCACCTGAAATGGGTATCGATTCTCTCTCGTTCTCGCTTTCTCTCTTTCCGATGTGTGGTGAGCGCAGGCAATCGGCAGCTCCACTCCACGTGGTGACGTCCCCATCGGGCATTTCTTTTTGTGAGGGCGGGACTGACAATGCCGCACGCGACGGTACAACTGAACAGCACGGAGGCTGCCAACGACGAAACACCTGTGGCAGCGAGCAAAGCGGCTTCTCCTAAGGCATCATCTGGACTTTGCACCATTGTCAACGCCCAGGGAGAAGCGATGTCCCCTCGTGATACCTCATGCGATCCCTCGCTGGGCTTCCCGAACCAATCAATCATGTATTCGTGGAACGATGCCTACCGAGAAGAATCGGAATCCACCACTCGCGCCCGCTGGCTGAAATGTAAAACATTTGGATCCGTCATACAGTCGGTGGGCGGGGAAAGTCAATGCACGGTATCGCGAGCATACATGTTCCAGCCGTCAGACGCGGAGTCGGATGGCCATGGTAACATGTCGACATGCAATGCCGTACCGATGGCATCAGAGATGGCCGCCAGGATATCCATGATGCACCGCCGCCGGGTCCCTGAGACGAAGAGCAACATGCCCAAGAATAGGAAGCCGTCTGCACCCCCCCGGAACTCAAGGAGGTACTCTGTCCGCAGACCAACAACGGAGACGGGCATATGTTCCGCTTCAGGTAACCAGACATCTGCTCCATCCCCACAGGCGCCTGCAAAGCCACAGGCACTCCATGGTGTGCCCCAGCGCGGGCGGCCGTTGCGAGCGATTGTCGAGGATGACGACGATTAAAGAGGCCTTTGAAAGGCATGTCTGTCCCTCTGTACACGCATTCCGCGGAGGTGCGGGACGCAGGCGGCTGACGATGATTCCAACGTGTGGGGGAGATCCCCATTCTCGGAACGTATACATATCACTTTATACGCCAATCCCTCTCCCCTGCTGGCTGGGTCGTTTCGGGCGCACATTGGTGCTGGTGCACCAGCTGGTGCATCTAGGAGAGGACCGCAGCTGCTGCTCGCCACAGGAATATTTTCATACACAACTGGTGGAGCGGCGGAAGCCGGAAGGGGGGAAGCGGGTCGCTCGAGGTGTTCTCTCCGGCGCTGACGGCCCGCTTTCTGTTCCTTTGATGGTGAATTTTTGTTCTTCGTCTTCTTCCACTGCTCGTGCGACTGATATCAATGCACATGATACTCATAAAGAAGACGCTCTCTTTGGTGTGCCTGTTTCTGTGTGTGTGTGTGTGTGGTGAAGAAGAATTCAGGAGCATGGCGCGTGGGAGGAGCGGCCTATCTGTGGCCAGATGTGGAGTACGCACGTTGCACTGAGGAGGCGGGGTAGTGGACCGACACTCGCACGCACCCCCCGCCTCCATTCCACTGCCACAGCATGTCCGGGTGCGAATGTAGTCGGAGGAGCACAGGGCACAGGGTCGCTGCCTAGTGGGTAGCCCCTCTTGCTTGCTTGTAGGCGCGGGTATGTCTTCTTCGTAGCATAATATCCAGTGGTACTGGAGCCCTTTAGCGCAAAATATGTTGGAAGGGGTGGGAGGGTAGATGGGGCAGCTCCCTTTGGAAAGGTACCAGCTAGTTATAACTAGCCGTCCACCGGCCACCCCTGCATCCACCCTGAGCGAATCCGCTTTGTTAGCTTCCTTGCGACTTTCCCGCTTCCCTTCCTCATCGTTATTCCTTAAAAATAATCAATTGACAAAGGCGATCTGCTTATGCAAATGTGGCGGGGGAGCGGTTGGAGAACCCTTACGACGACTTCATTGCTCATCCCTCCACACACCTCTTTCATTTATGTGTTGCTTGCCACGGGGCCCCACGAGTTCACCACCATGGACTTGTTACTATGAGAGGGAAGGAATGAGGCCGAGGAGAGGAGTGGGTGGACGCTACGCGTCTCGTTGTCTCACTCAGGTATTCTTCTGCGAAACATACGTGTACAGTACTTTCATTATATTTTTGGCAACGCAAAAGGACGAAAGACCTCGAAGCAGGAAAAAAAATGGCCGTTGAGGGAGGGGAGGGACGCGCGACGGTGTCTACCCCTCTGCCTGCCACTTGCGTTACAGGTCCAACTGTCGGGCTTATGTTCATCTTTGCCGCTCTGCCCTTCCCAGCTTAGGAGGGAGAAGGGGGAAATTCTTTTCTTCTTCTGTGATCATGTCATTGTTCTTTTATTGTTCTCTGCAAAACAAACAATCAAACAAACACACAAACACAACGCCGTGTTCTTATAATTCGAACTAATGACGCATACGCTGACTGGGCGTGTGGGTGTGTGTTGCGCTGTGCTGATACTGTTCCTCCTTTTCATTTCAGACCGTCCATCCTATTTGTAATTTTTCTTTTCACTTTCGTTCTAGCGTAAGTGTTTGGAGGTTTGTGTGAAGGACTGGAATTCGTCACGTGTCGCGTGTAAGTTTCGATTCGGACTGCATCGCACTCGAGGGAGAACTTCTGCTCGTCCTACGGCACACGCTTCGTTTTTCTTTTGGGTCGTGCTAGTTTCCATTTTTTTTTTTTTTAGATCGTTACAGGGCCTTTGGCTCATAACCATACTTTGCATTCATAGATACAAATCCCTTCTCTATATTGCCGTGCACACACAGGCGCGGTCACCTTAGATACACCGTAGATCGTTAACGTGTTTCTCCATTTTCAGGCAAAGCGGCTCATTCAAATTCCCCAATTCACCGGGTTACATCCGGCGCGCTTCACCGCTGTGAAGAAGCTCTGTGTGTTTGCAGCATTGTAGGCTCTTGAGCCCCTGCCACTGCGTGCTACGGGGGTGTACAAGTTTGGTACACTGCCCTCTTACGTTCCTTCCCCTTATCACTTCTTCTCTTCCGGCAGTACACGCTGCTTGTAATTCAGCTGCTTGTTTGCGTTTGCTCTCACCCGCGCCACTATTACACATAACGGTAAGAGCTATGTCGCGGACGCCCCTCCTCACCCCTGACTCGCCCCGCTGGGCGGCCGATGCTGTGAAACAACTACCGGACGCAATGTCATTTACTCACACACCGGGAAAGATCTTTGATTCTGGCAGTTCAGTGGGGTCCTTGATCACGCGGGAGGCGCGCAGCAGCAGCAATGATAAGGCCGCCCCATATCCCCAACGGGACCTGCACAAGGAGCTGACGGTAATGGCCTCGCCATCGATGTACGGCGGCGAGGAGACGAACGTGACCCGCGCCTACGAGAGCCCGCCCTCGCAGAACTTCGCGGCATTTCATATCGACCTCTCTGCCGACCTGCGGGACCCACCTTCGCTTTTCTCGAGGAATTCTTCAAGGGAACGGCACCACACACCCCATTGTGCGACCGCGCAGTCGCCCTCGCCGGCATCGGTACACTCATCACCTGGCATGCGAGGGAGCGGAACTGAAGGGACGTGCATAGATACAGCAGACGGAAACCCATGCATGGCAAACCGTGAGGCGCAACTGGACATATCAATGACATCGAAGGCCAGCGCTCACCTCACTCACCTCTCTGATCTGCTGTCCTGCCCAGTGTTTACGGAGGAGGACGTACTTTTGGAGCTTGAGGCCACCCGCAAGCGGTTCCTCGGTGCTTCAGCTCCCTTCCGCCGCCACATCCTTCCAACCCTTGCGTGGTACCTGCTCAAGGATAAGTTCGGTGCGGACAAGGCGAAGCAAATGGTAAAGCGGCTGGAATGCGGCACGGATGCCCAGGAGGTGCCTTCCTTTGTACCCTCCGTGAATATCATTCGCCGCGACCGCCGTGCACTGCGCGCAGCGAATCGTGAGAATCCTCAACACGTCTTCCGCATCACTTCCCCTCGTACGCCAGCGCCAGTAGACATCTCAGGAGCACCCGCCCCAAGCCCCAGCAAGGTGGGCTCCATAGGGAGGAGCCGTCGACGGCAGACGGTCTTCTCTCCCTTGATGGATGCCTCTGATTTGCCCACCGCATCCACACCGGTGCCGCTCGTTCCGCGATCCTATAGTCGACTGCACATCTACACCGACGCACAGCACCGCCGAGACCTCGCCGCAAATGCCGCGGAGGATCCCACCTTGGACTCTATCTCCCTGTTCCCCATATCAAGCGACAGATCACGCCTTAATTACACCTTGAAGCTCCGGCAGCCTCACTCATCCCAGTCTGCAAACGCCCACTCTGTGGTGGTGTCGCGTACTCCTCCTGTCCATCACAATACCCACGCGGATGGCGAACACGCCCCCACCCTCCCGCCTTTCACCAAAGCACCTTACTCACCTTCCCACAGCAGCGCAAGCTTAATACATGACGCCATGCCAACCAAAGAAAACCTCCAAGGGCACCTGAGCGGCGCCGCACCAGACACCAGCCACAGTCTCTCCCTCACACCTATGCTGAGCGAGATGCACGACCGGTCGGTAGCATCATGCCACAATGTAGGCAGACCCTTCACACCACCACCTCCCTTTGGCCTGCATATCACTACACCAAACAATCACCGCCGCAACCCCCACACCTCTAACCATTCGACAAGAAACGGTACCTCTTCCTCAGCCAGCATGCCATTCACAACTAACGTCACTCCCCTTTCAGAGAGCCCCACAGACCAATCCAAAACTCCGTGCAGCATCATCACATCAGGTGAATCAAAACCCGCACCCCTTCACAGCAGGAACAGCAACTCACAGGTGGGGCAAGGCACGCTGATGGAGCCGAG
>JAIZPF010000234.1:3048-19686 GCA_020509355.1 Blechomonas ayalai
TTGCACAAAGTGTTTCTCTCCCGCCACAAGCATTACCATGTCCCGCGTCCAAGTGCTTCAGAGCCAGTTGCCGGCCTACAACCGGATTAAGACCCCCTATGAAGCAGAGCTGATCGCCACGGCACAGAAGATGACAGCCCCTGGAAAGGGCCTTCTCGCCGCCGACGAATCCATCGGCTCATGCACCAAACGTTTTTCACCCATCAGTCTGAGTAACACCGAGGAACACCGTCGCCAGTACCGTGCACTCATGCTCGAGTGCGAGGGTATGGAGCAGTACATCAGTGGGGTCATCTTACACGATGAAACAACCGGGCAGAAGGCCAGCAATGGACAGACCTTCCCCGAGTACCTTGCTTCCAAGGGCGTTGTACCTGGCATCAAGACCGATATGGGTCTCCATCCATTGCTGGAGGGTGCAGAGGGAGAGCAGATGACGGAAGGCCTGGATGGTTACACCAAGCGTGCAGCCAAGTACTACAAGCAAGGCTGCCGGTTTTGCAAGTGGCGCAACGTATACAAAATCCAGAACGGCACAGTGTCCGAGTCCCTCGTCCGCTTCAACGCCGAGACTCTTGCCCGCTACGCCATCCTCTCGCAGATGAGCGGTCTCGTACCCATTGTCGAACCGGAGGTGATGATTGATGGCACTCACGACATCGAGACGTGCCAGCGTGTCAGTCAGCACGTGTGGGCCGAGGTGGTAGCTGCCCTGCAACGCCATGGTGTGATCTGGGAAGCCTGCCTTTTGAAGCCGAACATGGTTGTGCCTGGCGCCGAGTCCGGCAAAACGGCCACCCCGGAAGAAGTTGCGCGTTACACGGTGTCCACACTGGCCCGGGTTCTCCCGCCCGCCCTTGTGGGAGTCTGTTTTCTTTCTGGCGGTCTTAGCGAGGTCCAGGCCTCTGAGTACCTCAATGCGATGAATCAAAGCGCCCTGCGTCGACCGTGGAGGCTCACCTTCTCCTATGCACGTGCACTGCAGACCTCCGCGTTGAAGGCCTGGGGCGGCAAGGACACTGGGGTCAGCAATGGTCGCCGTGCTTTCATGCACCGTGCCAAGATGAACTCAATGGCCCAGCTCGGCAAGTACAAACGCACGGAGGACGACGCCAGCTCTCAGTCTCTGTATGTAAAGGGCAACACATACTAGCAGAGGTTGGGTGTGCCACTTGCAGCACCTTAAACAATTTCTTTATCTCTCATTATTTCTATGGATAAGCCGTCTGTGCCAGTGCGATGTGCGAGAAAGAGAGAGAGAAAGAAAGAAAGAGAGAGACACGGCCGGCGATGGGATCACAACAGAGTGGATATCTGTGGACTGTGAAAGTGTCTTCTCCCTCGCGAACAAATGAAGCACCACATGCACTATGAGAATATTACAGAAAGCGTATGGCGCGTACCGCAGGATGCCATTCGGTATGGAGCTGGAGGACGAAGAGGTCTTTGAGACACACCGGCATGTAAGACAGTTACTGCAAGCAAGTGTAGAGACACGAAGCAGTATTATTGCAGTAGTGGCGGTGATGGTGGCAGAAGTGAAAACCAGCCGAGAGATTGTGTTTGTGCGTCAGAAGTGCTGCTACCTCCCTTCCTCCTCGTGCCCATAGAGCCTGAATCCTTTTCTTAGTGACTTGGAGCTGCTTTTATCGGCATCCGGGTTGCGCATCTGATCGTTGCTTGGGTAAAACGGTTCTTCCCTTGGGCCTCTCCGTGGTGGTGGCTTCGCCGCCTCGCCGCGCCTTCGTTGGCCCGTTTGGGTTTGTTTTGTTTTGGTTTCTTTCTGGGACATCATAGCGGAAAGAAGGGTGGTAGGCTGGCGGAGGGTTCCATTATTCAAAAATGAAACGTGAAATGATATATTCATCGTGGTGTTGAGGATGCGTGGAAAGCACGGATACGGTCACCCTGTGTTGGGCAAGGGATTGTGGATCTTCGCAATGGTTGGCCTCCGTCATCGTCGTGCGCCAGCCAGCGTGATGATACATAGTCTGTTTCTGTTATTCTTGCTCCTTTCTTTTTGGCATGATACAGGCCCTCTTTGCCTCTTATTTCATACGAGGTGTTTCACGGATCCCTCTCCAAGCACACGGTTTGGGCTCCATTTGCTGAGAGCTGAATCGAATGTCTTTGATTGCGTCCCCCAGTCACCCTCATAAGCTGACCCAGGATGAGCTTGACAAGCACGTCGCACGTGTGGCACAGCCGCTCCGTCCGGCGGTTGTGCGTGACCCATTCCCCATTTGTCCCGTTCCCAAAATGCCGCAGAGTGACATAGACCGCATGACCGACCGACTGTACACGCAGTCCATTCAACAGAAGGAAAAGGCGCTGATGTCAGCCGATGCGCGTTGCTACGCTCCCAAGCACCCTACACGGCAACTCACACATGAGAAGTTGGAAACATCGGTTGAGCGCCTTTATAATAAAGCTATACAGCAACGAAAAGACAATTTGGAAGCATCTCGCAAGCAGCATTTGTTCCATCGTACGGAGCAGAAGCCCGTATCGCTCCAGGTCTACACACAGCACATGTACTACGACCAGTTGCAGCGGGAGAAAGAAAAACAGAGTCGACTTTACAACATGTATATTGCGCCTACAGAAATTCACGCATCCAAGACATCTCGCGCCGCAGCAGATGGGGCGGAGACTGGCCTTCCCACTGTTTCTTAAGGCAGGCGTGTTCACAACCATGTTGGGGAGCTTTCGCTTCTTTTTCTCCTCATCGCACACCGCCATTCGCACTCTAACGTTGAATGGTACGCTCCTTAATGTTCGAGGGGATGCCAGTGGCGTAGACCATGAGCACCCTAGCAGTGCGCGGTATTTATTTCATTTTTCTTCTCATGTCATCTTTATCCCGTGCCGCATGTAATGTGAAGGCAGGCACACAAAATCTGAAGGTAAAGCAGCTGGGGTTGTTGTTGGGGCGCTTGCTCACCTATTTGGTGAATTGACACCTACGCCATATGTGGATGGTTGTGGGAGGGAACATGTAGGTGAGGGCACCAAAGGCTTCTCTACATGTTTGCCACGCATGACGGACGCGAGCACCACCTCTGTGGAGAAAATGAAGGACTTGCCACGAATTTACTCTCTTTGGTAGCCCCTTTCCTCTCCCCCCCCCTCCTCTCACACACACACCTTCCGCAATTCTTCTGTTTCTTTCCCATCTTCTACTACCCCTCCATTGCTGCTGATCGCTCCCGCCCCTCACTCCTACACGCACAGGGCCTTCCCGGTCAAACGAAATTGGAGTGCACCAAGCGGGTGGTGATTGAGGTCTATGGACGACGCGGACGCGTATCTACAGCAGGCCAACAAGATAAGAAAGGTCTGCTTTAGCAAGGGCTATGCAAGTGCTGCTTGCCTCAACAATGGCAACAGCGTTCGGCATGCGAACCCTAACCCGAGAGCCGATGTGGCCACTGCACTGGCGCTTCACACACGTGAACGGGTTCCATCATTACCCATGAAGAAGCGAAAACGCGCAGATGAGGGAATGACCGACACAGCACCCCCTCCCACAAGCTGCAGCTCTTCTCCAACTGGTCCACTGGGCACGCCAATGGCAGAGCGAGTGGTGGCCGCTGCTCCAAAAAAGTTGAGTCTCATTGACAAATTCTTCCCTGGTAACACTCTTAAGGAAGGGACCTTGGACCCAGCGCAGAGCCCGCCACTATACTTCATAGAAGGCACAGTGAGCCGAATCACACGGGCTAGGGAGGAGATGCTAGAGCTGCGATCGTGTGTAGAGGATTTCGATGCACTGCTAGCGAAGCTTGGCGCGGGGGAGGCCGGTGTCAGCTGTGTGACCTCGCAGACATGGAAAAGCGTTCGGGGGGCTCTCTCGCAGTTTTCCTGTGGGGAGCCACGCTCACTCGCACAAGCCCAGGAGATGGTGACAGCACACCTTGCGCGGAAGGCTGAGCTGGCTGCGACAACTTTATGCAAGGTGAAGCGGTGGGACTTGTTTGTGAACGCGGAAGGACCTGAAGCGGGCAGAAAGCCAAGTGTTTCACTCTTTGTCTGGCTAGGCAGTGCCCATACAACAGAATTATTCAGAGTGGTAACGCAGCGCTTCCTTCGAAGGTTCCGTGAGTCCCAGAAGGAGGCACTCATTGCGGGCCGTGAGGAGGAATCTCCCGTCGCGGGGCAATCGTCTACGCAGCCGCTCGGGTTGTACGACGCAGAGGCGGACGAAGAGGACGACCTGACCACTCACAGTGTAACAGATGAGGAGCTACCACCCAGCGATGTAGAGTCGAAGCCGGTCCCTCGTCTACCGTGCCCTCCAAGACTCTCCCCAGATCTCACGGAGCCCCAGCGCCAGCTTTTGCTGTTTCTTCGCTTCTTCATGCCCTCCACCATCTCTCCCGAGGTGTCGTCCGCTGGCTATGGGATATGGCTGCTAGCTTGCCTTGTGGCACTGGACGCCCCACTCGACCCAGATACGGACCGACTCGTGCATGACTTATTCCGCACCTGCTGTAATCAAGTACGGGTAATGGGAGAATGGAAAGGCATCTGTGGGGAGCACCGTGGTGCCCTGTTAGATGCCTTCGCCCCCTCTGCCGAGGGTTCTTCCGAGCCGATGCTGTATCAGCGCATGGAGGAAATTCAACGGCAGGATGTATTGGCCCTCTACACCATCATTATCGTGCTGGCAAAGTTCTTTAGGCAGAACCAGAACCGTCTAATACCGCTTTAGGACCGTGCTACTAAGGGTGTCGGTGAGGAGGGGACTGCCACGTCGTATCAGAATGATAGAGTGGTATGTATTAAGTTTCACTACACTACTGGTGTTGCCGCTGCGAGAAACGTGAAGGATGGTCATCTCAGGTGGCGGAACGCTCACCGGGTGCTACGAGTGGCATCAGTGCCTATGCCACATACGCAGTGGTAGCTTGTGAGGCGCTGTACTTACGCAGTCAGCGGTGGTCTACTGTCCTCCCTTATTTTTTTACATCGTGAAGCGCGTGGACCTCTTTCCGCAGCCGCCCTTCGTGCGCCTCCTGGTCGCAACGAGGGTGTGTTTCGGCAATGCTCGCCCCCCCACCACCACCATTGTGCCCACCCACGCGCTAAACAAAAGACGAGAGAGCAGCTTTTGGCGAGGAACTGACGCTGGGAGGAGTGAATATCAGACGAGAGAGTGTCCCTTCGACGACTCCGCTAGCCTCTAATGGCTGCGGTAAGCTCCTGTTAGCAACGGGGGTATGCAGCGCAAAGATCCTTCGGTTTAGTGGGGTGCCCAACGCAACACGATGCATGAGGTTCCAGCCATTCATCGCTGTACAAAATTTGAGCCAACTTCTCACGCCCGTCTGATGCCGGTGGTGTGTCCATGCGAGCGGCACCGACGTTTCCACTGAAGTTAGCACCCTTGCCAGATGATGGTGATGAGGAGGGAGAGGGTCCGTGGTGCTCCCCTCCCCCCTTGCAAGAATAAGCGGGTTATTGTATGGTGGACCCGCTTCGGAGAGTGATAGGGGCGTGTACGGTTCCACACATGGGGAGCTGCTTTTTGTTTCTGTGAAGGAGAGCTGCTTTACGTGTCACGGCGAAGTACTGTCTAGACGGGAGGAAAACATATCAGCTTCACAGCATCACTGTAGTCCGATCGGCCTGTGGGCGTTCTTTGCCCCATTTGAGTACTGTGAAGTCACACAAGCACTGACAGACATAACGATTACGGTACAGGTGGAGAAGTGCACCAGGAGAATCTCCATGTCCTAGTGGTCAATACATGGAGTACTCAGCGCCAGTGGATGTGATGCTATCGGGATAAGAAGAGGGTTTATCTACTATATTCGTGCATTGATGAAGGTGTCTGAGCCCGCGCCGATGCACTGTGCGTCTTCCAAGCCGTCGCGCGTGGATTTGCTCTTTTGTATCTTGTCCTTCCGTGGTATGAATTTCTTTATGGTTTTACATGCCGGCAACACTACTTCTCACCACACTAGCGTTCAGCACTGGGGTACGCGTGGCGCGGCAATTCACGCAACGGCCGCTTTGATTTAGAGCCAGCAGTGGCGAATGTATACCCTTCTGTGCTGCGCCGATCTTTACGGCGAAAAGGTAAACCTGGAGATTACGTTCGATCGAGCGCCTACGCTCATCGATCTTCATCAGAAGATCCTTAGCACATTCACCAGCGAGTGCGAGGGGCGGTGCCCTGCAGGTCACCTATTGATCCCCTTCACCATCGCTCGGCTCCAAATTTACGATGATCTTCTCTTTCGGTGGCTGGATCTGTCATCCCCTTCGCAGTACCACGAGTACGATCAGTTGTACGTCTTCCAGCCGCAAAGCCGTTGGCACACGGACACACAGGGCGATCTCCCCTCACCGCGGCCTCCCGCCCATCGTAGCCATGCCGTAACACCACCGCACAACGCCATCTCGCCAGGTCCGAGCAAGCACTCTTTGCAAGAGTCGCCACACCGTGACGTCCACAATGGGTACGGACACGGTGGGGATCCACCTTTGTCCCATGCGTCGCACTTTGCTCTGCAGTACGCGACTCCCCTGGGACAGAGAGAGGCCAACAGTACCCAAGGAAGTCTCTATAATGGTAGTGCAACACGCTGTTCGCCGGCGGCGCAACGCCTGCAACAGCAGAAGCAGCGTGAGCGCACACTTGAACAACAGCTCGCTCGCATGCGAAGCGAGCGGGAGCGACTTGAAAGAGAAGTAGCGGTAGAGGCCGCGGAGGAGCAGCGTCGGCGAGCAGAGTTGGCTGACCGTCTGCTTAAGCAAAAGGAAGAGGAGATTTGGCGCCAGCGGGAGGCTTTGGTGCGAGCCGAGAAGGAGTTCCAGTTACTCCAGGCGGAGAAGCAGGTAATTATGGCCTCTCCACCCCCCGTACCGTAATGTGGAACGACACCGTTTTGCTGGTGTGGCCCGCATGCTGTGGGCACGTTGAGACATTGCGATTCAGTCCGCAGTTGTAGTTCCCCCTCTTGAGTCAGGAGCCCCGCCTAAATGCGGTTGCGACCCAAACCCGAGGGGGGTCACATAGAGAAGAGGTGTATCGGCTGATGCTTGTGATCACCTGACGGAAAATTGGCTGGCCGCGTGAATATTGTGCCTGGAGGGCCCTTGGATGAGCGAGGATGTTGTATTAGCCCCCATAGCTGCATTCACACTCCGCACGGTTGTGCGATGTTGTTGTGCACCTGAGCATTCATGTGTGCACTAGTTTCTGGTTTCACAATGGACATTTGTTCTCGATGGTTAGACTTTACAGTGCAGGAGGGGGAAGGTCCGAAGTTCCTTTCGTGCTTTGCTTGGGTACTCATCGTCAGCCTACAGGAACGTGAGGGGGACTAGCGTCATCATGTCCTTTTCTGCAAGGTATAGGAAGGGCATGGCTGCCTGGGCTATGCAGGGAGCACCTCCCCGAATGCTCTTCCGCTCGTTTATGCACTGCTCAGCTGCCTGCACACGGGATGTCATTGGCATCGCCGGTGCGTTCCACATATCATCATCGCTACTCACCCCTTCCCGCCGCTGCAGCTCTACCACTGCTGCAGGTGCAGGCGGCGGGCGAGAAGAGAGCGACGCGGCGGAGATGGATGAGGCAATTATCAGCAGTTGCCAGTGGCGCTCAGCGAGGCTGCATGAGCGGCTGGGCCTCACCGAGGAGGAGGCCTACCGCCAGCCGGAGCGGCTGCGACGACACTTCCAGACCTTGGCGAAGCACTTCCACCCGGATAACCCCCGTGCACCCGCGCAGGCGAAGGAAGCCTTCCAGAACATTAAGGAGGCGTACGATGTGATCAGCAAAGCATCCAAAGCTTCGGCTTCTGCTCGGGGCGGCAGCGGACCATACAGTGCCCCGGGCTTCCGGTTCCATGACGAAGCGCGGCGGCGTGGTCAGATGCGGGTACTCGGGGACGGGGTCGCCTTGTTCATGCTGATGACTCTTGTATACATCATTGTAGTTGCCCGACACAACAAGGAGAGACTGCACACACGATACCTGTCGCATCTGGTGGGCATTTTTATAACCATTCAGCTCTTCCCGCGGCTGCTGGCGGCGGCCATCTTATTCGCGGCGCACACCACCGACCTGATTACCACCGCGGAGGCAAAGGAGCAGGCTTCGGTGTCGGTGGTTGTGAAGGAGAGTAACACGGATTTGCGCGTGAGGGTTGATGGGCTGTCGCCCGCTGATCAGCCCAATGTGGTAATACAAGTCACAGTGGGAACGGGAGAAATGCCGGCACAGCCACCCGACGACACACCATCCTCGCCCACAACAACACTTACCTTTGACGCAGGGGTAACCACCTTTACGCTCCCCCTCTCACCCGAAAGGCATTCGGTGAAAACCTTCTACCACATCAAAGGGGTCGATCAGAAACGGAAGTTCGTTGTCGTGGATAAGGTGGTGACCTTTCCTTAGAGCGCGGGGGAGGGGGGAAGCCGGGTGGCGGATCTCATGTGGGCCGGGTACTGCACGGCTTTGAGTGGTAATGGGGGACGTGCGAGGAGTTGGGGGCGGGTGGTGACGGATGATCTAACCTCACATAAGTGCGGGCGCGTTGGAGTGATCTTCACATGGGTATGGGTGATATTGCCATATCATCACGAGTACCTTAAAAGCGTATGCACAAGCAGACCCTGTAGGGGGTGCCATCTTATCTTTCTTGGTGCGCCGTTGGTTGTGAGCATTAGGCACATTGCTCAAGGCGTTACCGCCACTGCTGTTACCCGTGCTCTCTTCTCTACCTCCTCCCATGTGGCATGTTCTCTTGTTGCACGGTGCTTGCACTGCAGTCGGATACACGCTAATCGAGGTAGTTCATCCCTTCTCAGCGGCTGAAGTGGTTGGGGGAAGGCAAGGGGACGGGCCCGCATCTTTATCACCTCACACGCAGTTTGGCGAAGACCTCTTTAGCGACTGAATACGGGAAGAGCACACAAAGCAGGGGCAGGTGAGCGATTCTTGCGTGGCTGTGGCTGGTTTTTGAGTCTGTGCGCAGGATGGACAACGGTACTGGTACCTCACAGCCCGTACTGGCACGGGAACAGCAACGCCTATTCGACAAGCTCGGTCGCGAGTTCGACAGGCGCGAGTTCATCAAGGCCCTCCGCACCGCCGACAGCATTTTGAGTGTCGTGCCCAACCATGCTGACACCCTGGCACTGAAAGGCCTCACAATGCACAACTTGAAGCGTAAGGAGGAAGGACGCGATTGCATTAAGAAGGCTATCGCGGTTGGTCCCATGTCGACTATTGCGTGGCACTCACTCGGTATCTGTGAGCGAAATGATCACAACGATTCGGCGGCCGTCAAGGCGTTCAAGCGCGCGCTTGTCACGGACCCCAGCAACGTCAATGTGCTGCGCGACTTATCATCTGCATGTGTCCAGCTCCGAGACTGGGACCAATTCTTGGAGGTTCGGGAGAAGTTGGTCACGCTGAAGGCAAGCGTTCGCGCCAATTGGATTGCGCTATCCTGCGCGCGTCGCATGCTTGGTCACACAAAGATGGCGGCCGCAGTGATGGATGTCATGGCGCTGATCATGGACTGCGGAGACAACCCGGTGGAAGTGAGTGAGGCGCAGTTATACCTTGTGGAGCTTGAGCTAATGAATGGCAACGCCAACAAGGCTCTGGACATCCTCAAGCGGCATGATGCGGAGATCATCGACGAATACACAAAGCGGTTACTCCGAGCAAAGGCCCACGCTCAGCTGGGTCAGAAGGTGGAGGCAGAGAAGCGCTATATGGAAATGATTTCGTTAGGGTTTGCGGAGTCAGAATGCATCGCGGCGATCGCACAGCTGCGCAAGATTCCACTCGACAGTCATCGCCGCCCTAAGCGCGATGCGGACAAGTACATGGAGTTGCTCGGGCAGGTGCTAGAGGCTGCCCCAAAGAGCGACTATGCTAAACGGCATCGGCTTGATTGTGTGCCTCTGGAGCAGTTCAGGGAGCACCTTGTCGCCTACGTTTCCGTCTTTGTGTCCAAGTTGATTCCCTCGTTGTTTTGCGTGCTGAAGTCACTGTACCAGGATGCGGAGCGAGTCAAGGTGATCGAGGATGTCTTCCTACATTGGGAGACAGAGGTTGCGATGGGAAACTACGCGAGCTTTGGCGGGCAGCGCAATCCGTGTTGTGCGCTATGGATCTTTGCCTTCCTCGCATCGCACTACCGCCGCACGAACCGTTTCGCCAAGGCGCACGAATACATCGATAAGGCTATTCATCACACCCCAACGCTGGAGATACTGTACGTCGAGAAGGCGCGAATATATAGTCGGGAAGGGAAAACAAGGGAGGCAGCAGAGCAGGCTGACTTGGCTCGGCAACTCGACCTGCAGGACAAGTACCTCAACGGCAAGGCCGCCAAGTACTTCTTCCGCGATAACCAAATTCAGAAGGGTGAAGAGACAATGCAGCTCTTCTTCAAGCCATGCCTAGCGGAAGGCGATACGTATCTTAATCTGATGGAGTCGCAGTGCCTCTGGTACGAGTGCGAGGTAGGTGACGCCTTCTACCGCCTTGGCGATTACATCTCGGCTCTGCAGAATTATCTTCTCTTTGAGCTCCATCACCAGCACAATCATAACGAACTCAACGACTTTCACAACTATGTCTTCCGTCGCATCACCGTACGTGCATGGTTCAACGTGCTCGACAATGATGATGAGATGGGGAAACACAAGTACTTCCTTCGTCTGTGCCCGCGCATTGTCCGAACCTACATGCGCGTGCACGAGCTGGGGGAGGAAGCGGTACGGGCCGCCCACGTTCCGCGGCCGGAGCTACCATCGACATTGGCGGCCGACGACGCGACACATTTGAAGCAGCTTCGCAAGGACTTCTATCTTGAGCAAATAGACTTGACGGAGCCCTTGCAAAAGGCGGAGCGATACATGACCAACCTCATTACTCATCGCGCCAACGATGCCGCTACTCACGTCCTTGCAGTTGATTACTTCACAAGGCGGAATAAGATGTTGCTAGCTGCGCGTCATCTCTGTGTGCTAGCGAGGATGAACTACCCCGGTATGGCTGAGCTCACTGAGGGGTATGAACGTGGATTGTCCGCACACACCGAGGCGATGGCTGGCTCCTGTGTAAAGGCGATTATTGATGAGTTGCTACAAGTGGCGAAGGGGTAAACTGTTGGGCTTCCTCACTTTCATTGGCCGCATTGAAGGCAGTGATGAGGGCATGCGCGAAAGAGTTTCTTATGGTGTGCGCCGTCAGGAATATTCTTGCCGCCTTGCACTTTCGTCCACAGCCGTCTTTCATCGTGGGACGCTCGCGGCGAGACCCATTTCTCCCTCCCCGTCTATGCGTACTGAAGGTAGACCGGGGAGAGGCGATGTGGTGGGCTCGTCTTGGCACTGCTCGCGTGCCCAGGTTCACATGCGGAGGGGGGAAGGAGGATGAAGCTGAGGTGGTCGGGTGGGACGACTGTTTAAATGGTTGTGTGGTTTTATCTTCTAATGTTCTGCACGGAGCTGAAAGTAATGCCCTAGATCTCACTGAGAGGTACTGTAGGGACTGTTGGTTGGTTCTTCCGTAACTGGCAGGTCACCACATATGGGTGAGGGGATCTTTGGTCGTGGGTGAAGGGTCACACACAGGGCCCTCCCGCCACTCTTTTGGAAGCACGCTGCTCCTTCCCCATCATCGATGTATATTACCTAAGTGAACGGGAGACCTTGGCTTTTGGCTGTTCATCTTTGAGCAACGCACACGTGGAGTGGGGTTGCGTCCTTCATTTCATTGGAGGAAGCGCACTTGACCTTCAACTCTATTCAAGCACATTGTAGTTCCATCGGTCTGGTAAATGCCGCATCTCCTAGTGGAGTACGCGAAGTCTGGTCGTGCTAAATGCAGTCTAAAGGAGTGCAGTAAAGTTATTGCGAAGCACGAGGTGCGTATCGGGACCGAGGTTGTATTTCCTGCACTGGCCGAGAATCCAGATGACGCGCCGAAGAGCTACAAATGGCGACATCTCTGCTGTTTTACGGATCGGCAGCTGAAAAACGCGTCGGCATCCGGGGATCTTGATATTATCGAAGGATACGATGACCTTGCACCATCAGATCAACAATTTGTCGATGAGATGAAAGCAGGCTCGCTTGTCGGCAAAGTGGAGGTGATAGGACGCGTTGGTGATGTCGCGAATTCAAAGATGGCCACTGAACTGAAGCCGGCGCCGAAGGTTGCACCGAAGAAGGGTAAAGGTGGAGACACGGCTGACTCCAACAGGAAGGAGGATAGTGCGCCAAAGCCGAGGGCGAAACGTGCACCCCGGGAGAAGGCGGATTTGAAGAAGGTATCGAAGCCTTCCTCGGATGGGGACTCCGATGCAACGGTAGAGTATGAAGTGGCAGTACAAACCGTTAGCACGAAGTCACCCTGTCCCTACGGCAGTAGCTGCTTCCGGACCAACGCCGAGCACTTTGCACAGTATGCTCATGGCAGTGCATTGGAAGAGAGCACTCAGCCAACCCTAGCGCCTGTAGTAATAGGGAAGAAGCACCCACGGGATGTCGGAACATCACCGGCAGACCGCTGAATGCTGACGGTGGTAGGCGGGAGTTTGTGGAAAAGGATGGCGGTACGGTCTGGTCATTTCTTCTTGTACCGGCTGCTGGCGTGAGCCTTTCATGGGCTTCTAGGAGCGCGCACACGCCGCTTACCGGTTTAGTCGAACGAAGACCCCGTCATGAGATTTGCCGGATAGCGCCCCCTTCCTCCTCCTCCTCTGCTCCCTCAACGGCGAGCCAACGTCTTCCTGCAACCCATCGTCTGTCGGTTTACTTCCTGCGTTGTTCTCTTTTTGGTGGAGGGCTGGATAGGTATCTGCATTACAGCAAGACAGGAAGCAAATAAAAAAACCCAAGCAATCCCAACCACATCATTTCCCCCATGCCGGCGCTTCGTGTGCGCAGCGACCGAGTGCGGTACACTGATGACAGTATTGAATCACAATACGTTTACAACTCCACACGCGTCCACATGGCAACAGATGGGGCTGTTGAAGTGGAGCCGGTGAGCACTACGCTGCGCTTCCGGACTGAGCGAAAGGTACCGCGCGTTGGTGCGATGTTGGTGGGGTGGGGAGGTAACAACGGCACGACTGTGACCGCCGGCATCCTGGCCAACCGGTTCGGCATTACATGGCGCACAAAGAGTGGTGTGCAGAGGCCCAACTACTTTGGCTCCATTACGCAATCCAGCACGATCAATGTCGGGCTCACATCTGAGTTGGAGGAGACCTACATTCCGCTCAACGCTTTGGTCCCAATGCTGTCACCGAACGATCTCGTTCTTGGGGGTTGGGACTGCAGCGGTGCGAATCTCGGTGATGCCATGCGCCGCGCAGCCGTTCTGGATGTACAGTTGCAAGATGCCCTGTACGAGAAGATGCAGTTGATGAAGCCACTTCCAGCAGTGTTTGATATCGATTTCGTTGCTGCCAATCAAAAGGAGCGCGCCGATAATGTCGTTGTTGTGGACAACAAGTGGGACGCCCTCGAGAAGGTTCGCGCCGACATCCGTGAGTTTAAGTCGGTAAACAAACTGGACAAGGTAATCGTGCTGTGGACGGCCAATACCGAACGATTCAGCGAATATATCGACGGAGTCCACGACACTGCCGAAAACCTTCTCGCCGCAGTGAAGAGGAACGAACGGGAAGTGGCGCCATCCGCGTTGTACGCCATGGCAGCCATTCTGGAAGGCTGCAGCTATATCAACGGCGCCCCACAAAACACCTTGTGCCCGGGGCTCGTCGAACTGGCACAGCGGAAAGGCGTCTTTGTCGGCGGGGACGACTTCAAGAGCGGCCAGACGAAGATGAAGAGCGCTCTGGTTGAGTTTTTTGTTGGTGCCGGCATCAAACCAGAGTGCATCGCCAGCTATAATCATCTCGGGAACAATGATGGGTGCAACTTGGCGGCGCCGAAGCAATTTCGCTCAAAGGAGATTACGAAGAGCAATGTTGTGGATGATATGGTGGCCTCAAACGAGATCCTGTTCCCTGTCGGAAGCCAGAAGCCAGACCACTGCATTGTCATCAAGTACCTGCCCTACGTGGGCGACAGCAAGCGTGCACTGGATGAGTACACGTTCTCCATTTTTATGGGTGGGCAGCAGACTGTCGTCCTGCACAATACCTGCGAGGACTCACTACTCGCATCGCCTCTGATCATCGATCTGATTGTGCTCACTGAGCTCATGGAACGCGTGCACATCGCCGTTGGCGACCCCACTGACGCGGCACCATACGAACAGATGCAGACGGTGTTGTCCATCCTGTCATACCTGCTGAAGGCACCTGCGGTGCCAGAGGGGACGCCTGTCATCAATGCGCTGAACCGTCAGAAACAGGCGATCGAGAACATTCTTCGCGCAATGGTGGGTCTACCCGCAGAGAATAACATGCTCCTGGAGTGCCGTGTGCCGTCTCTCCGGCCCGATGCAGGGACCCAATGAGGCTGATATCCTACTCCCCACGTCCCCTGGTATCGTAGCACGCTGATCTCACACCATGTCGATGTGCTTCTTGGAGATGGCTCGCTCCGTTGATTTCTATCAGTTGTTACCGTGTATTAACTTGATCATGCTTTCCTGAATGCTTCCCTTTATATTTAGTTTCTCAAGCTTGTTGTGTACAAACGATATACATCTGTGCGACCGTAAAATCAGAGGCAGGCCATCGCTGGGCACACCCCGCACAACAGTGGGTCCTGCAACGTCTCAGCTGCGTCTCGGATGCCTCCATACCGTGGCAACGATCGACCGCGAGACGATGGGCACCATTGGCTGTTCTCTTTTCGGGTGTGCTCTGCCGTGGCCCCCACCCACGACCACCATATGAACACACATCAAGTCAAGGCTCCCCTTTCAGGGGGAAGGAGGGAGTGGATCAATGTCCTTCCATTTCTTCCGGTCTTGACGTTTCTTTTTTTTTTCTTTCGTTGAGTGTGCTTTAAACTCGCAGCGTGCTCCCGCTTCCAACCCCGCACCCTCAATCCCCGTTACACTGCAACCACTGGTAGCGACTGCAATCTCCTCCCCTACCCCTCTTCTCCATGCTACGGGAACGCACCACAGCTTGGCCTCCGTGCGCACTCATGCCCATCCTAAATACTGGGACTCTTCTGCCCAAAGGATCGAGCCACCGGTAATGGAGAGTTGGAGTGGGGAGGGAAACACACATAATAATCAACCTAGTGCTGGTAAGTTGGGCTTGTTCACCTTACAGTGCGGGCTAGTGCAGAGAAATCATTGGAGAAGTATTTACGGGGGAATCCTACATTGATAAGACTGCCGACGAGGCTCAGCATACTGTGTTCACTTGGGATCACAGTGAGGGATGGTCTCGCGACCGCCCTAGGAACAAAGTTGATTTAGGCCTGCAAATTCAAGCGTGTGTGTTTGTGTGTGTGTGTGTCTTTCTTCCGTGTGCGTTTAACCTGCACGTGCAGGAAAGCTGTCTTTGATCTACGTTCACCCTAGATCGCCAGTGAATAGGTTTGCTCTTTCTCTGGTAGCCGCCAGCCCCAGTCCGTTAGGACCGGGGGTAGTGCTGGCGCTTGGCTTCCACCCCAGTCCGTTAGGACCGGGAGTAGTGCTGGCGCTTGGCTTTCCCCCAGCGACGGGGTAATGGACCCTGGCACACCACGGCGAGGTGGCCAGCATCACCAGGTGGGTATGCAGTGTGAGTGTTGGTGTCTCTTTCCCAGTTGAGGACTAGCTCGCCATGGTAAAAGGGGTTGTGGTTGTTGTGGGACCCGCGCAGCGGTCTGCCAAATTTTGTATGACGAAGGACCAGGTGTACACAGTGCCGTCCTTCATTACTTGCAAAGTCTCAGCCACTTCCACATATTTTTGTCCTTTGAAGAATCTACGTTCTGAACCTAAATCTGCCGGTATGACGGCATCTGTCCGCGAAAACATGGAAGCATTCATTGTGGCTAATGTTGTGACTCAGGCTTACCAGGATCTTGGTTTTTGTTGAGGTTGTAGGTGTTGTTTTTCACGTTGGTCTACCTGCACGCGGGGAACAAAAGCTCATCTGTGATAAAGGGATTTGTTGCAGATGAGTGTCACCACCATTCTTGCAACAGAAAACCGTGACATAAATGGCGTCACCTTGCTCCTCTATTCTTGACGATACCTTTTCGTCGATATTTGAAGCTGCCTTCGAGGATGGTCAGCATGTACGGCATGATTGGGCTTATTATTTTCGGAAAGTCCACTCACTAACCCACAAATTGGCGCGATCCCCCGTGTGTTTATCAGGGGGATGAAGACAGCCACTACAGTGAGTTTATGCATCGCAGGTCTGAAAAAAAAAAAGAGCACAGCTGGGAAGTGGGATGGCAGCGGCGCAGTTCGCAAAACTGTGCGCGTGTATACCCCAAAAAAGTCCCACTACATTTTTCCACCCCCCTCTCCCGTGGGGCCGAGGGGCCCTGTGCTGCTGCCTACGGGGGCGCCCTCCGCCAACCCGCGAGCCCCTCACGGCGCCGCCAGAACCCCTTTGCGCTTGGAGCCACCGGCCGCCCCCCTCCTTCAGACAGGAAGCGAGAGAGTGGGAGGGCGTAAAAGATGCTGGCAAATGGATTTGAACCGGCTCTCCGGAAATC
>JAIZPF010000236.1:892-12410 GCA_020509355.1 Blechomonas ayalai
TGCTTTTCTCTGTCTTGGTGCCAGCTTGGTTGTCGTTTTGTGCAGAATGTAAAGTCAGGCGGGAATGAGTGTACCTCCCTTATTGGGACGCTTTTGCTGAGGGCTGCCCCTGCGGCCATGGTGGTGTTACTTAAGCACGCTTCGAGGTGCAATACCGGTACGGGCTTACAAGCCTAGGTGTGTTGTAGTGCGCGCCAAAAGGGAGGTGGGGTAGACTGCCGCTCTCGATCCTGTGATGAGGTGCTGACTCGTCAGCACCCCCTCCCCCTCCTCGCAGATGTGATTCCTTCTGCGTCCTTGTGCTCCGCAGATGGCGGTATTGCTCTGTACCATGACGAGTAGCGTCCGTTGGGTATTGCGGTTTTCTATCTGTATGTCTTCATTTTCATTGTGATTTCAACAGATCTCTTTTGATTTTGCCTCAGTCGCAACTTGGGTGGTCTACCTTTTTGTTTTTCAAGTCCCTGACAGCATCATTTCGCCCTTCCCCCCCTCCAATAAAAAAATAGGACCCTCTTCTTCTTGGAGGGTTGCCGTTTGGTCTGCTGCTCCGCTCCAGCACCACGCTCTTCCCCAATCGTACGTGCGCCTCCTAGTTTTACCCAACTGGCTGCTCACGTTGTAGAACGCAATCACACGACGAAGGTACAACACACAGGCAAATCGTGGTGTAAGCAGCAACAACATCAATATTTAAGTTCGCAAGGAAGAAACGGGAATCTCAGACCTTCTCTCTTTATCTGATCCAACAGCCTTACCTGGCGCGTGTTATCCACCGCCCACAGGAGTGATCCAACTTTGTTCACAATGGCGACCCCAACAGAGGAAATGGAGCCCATCGAGGTGCTCACCGGGGGTGGGGTGGAAAGCCATGAGCCCGTGGTGGAGAATGGTGCGGACGATCACAGGTATGTCGAAGAGGAGCAGAAAGCGCCGACGACCACTCAGGATGACAACACTGCCCACAAGGACGCAGATGAATCGGAGGATGGTCCGGCCATGAATGCCTGTTTGACACTGCTCGCCGTCGTGCTACAGGGTCTAGTCGTCTTCTTGGCGACGGTGGGCACCCCACTCGACGTTGCCCGCAATCACCATCCGATGAGCTACTTCCCCGACGTTCATCATCGCGGGTGCTATTCCATGTGGGGTTACAAGCCCTGTGGTGCTCACAGGGTTTTCAGGTCCTCCCGCCTCTCGGACAATATTTTGGGCATTCGAGACGACGGATGGCTGTGCCCCAGCTGGCGGAATCGACTCACTGCAGCTTCCATCTTCGCCATCCTCTCCATCTTCTTCGGGCTATTGGCGTTCGTGCTGCTACTGTTGGCTCACTGCCAGCTGCTGCGTCATTTGTGCGGCGGTGTGGTGTGCATCCTCAACGTGGCCATGCTGGTGGCGTGCTGGGCGTGTATCACTGCCGCGTACAACGCCGGCTGCACCAATCGAGTTGCTCCGCCGGGTATCTTCATCTCGTCACCATCGTATCCGATGAAGGACGACTACAGCCGCGGCGCCGGCTTTGGTGTTATCGTCACGGCCTTTGTGGTGCAGCTCATGGTTGCTATTTTTGTGCTTGTGTTGGTGTTTATGTATTAAAGTGACCGGTGAGGTAGAACGCCGGGTATGCTTCAGCGGGGGAACGGGACTCGTTTTTCTCACAAAGTATATTAAAAGGTAGATGAAGTCTCTTGTGAGGCGATTGGAGGTGGGGTGGTGTGTAGATTAATGCGTGCGTGGGGAGAGGGTTGGGCTGGGACGAGAGTAAAAGGGAATATTGGCGGAGCCGAATGCGAGAGCAATACCCTCATCACCACATCAAGCCTGCACTCTGTGAGGTTTTTCGCATGACGTACGAGAAACAGCACCTTTCCTTCACTTCTTGCCCCCGTTTCAGTTATCGAACACAAACGAGGAATGGAATACTCGCACAACTGTACTGCGATGGGTTATTTCATTTTTTTCTTTTTGATAGTGTCTTTCAGTGCATGTGCATGCTCACCGTATGCTCCCATCGCTCAGACCTGCACCATAACTGATCTCCCTTTTCGCTTGCCTATCTCACTGTCGACTCTCGAAACCTGAGCGGCCGTTTTGTTTGAGCTATTCCGTTCTTTTGTTTTCTGTAGCCATTTTCTTTTTGCTTTCCCCCTCTTGTTCTGCCCGTTATCGTGGTTCAATGAAGCGTAATACTGATAATTATTTTTCCTTTGCTCTCTAATGAACTCGCTCCATCCACCTTTTTTCCCGTGACTACTGCGATGTGTGCGGCGCAATGGGTGGCCCTTGAAGAGACGATGCTACGCGTTGTGTGTTGTTGGTGGTGCATAGAACCCCACGAGGTACTATTTCACTCTCACACCACCGCAATCCGCACGCAGAGCCTTATTCGTAGTTAGTGAAGGGAGGGGGAATGGTCGGTGAGAGGGAAAAGGGGCCAGCGAGTTAGTTTTCTCTGCTTCCACGCTGTGCGGGATGAACCTGTGTGTACGTGAGCGGTGGGGAGGCCACTCCTCTTTGCGTAGAGGTCATTTCATTGGTTACAAACGATTCATGTTTGTGTTTTTTTTTCTTATTCCGCGTGCGTTTAAACCTGCACGTGCATGTTTGTGCCTGTGTGTGTTTGCTTGAGGAAAGTCACCGAACCAAGCGGGAGGAAACAGGAGAACGAAATACGTACGGTGCTTTCTCTCCACAATAAAGGCCAAATTTTTTTATTTTTATTTTTTGATTTGTGCTTGCCTGGATGCTTTATATCCTCTCCTCTTACCGCGACTGGAGGAATAAGAAGCGCCCCAGGCCGAGGTTTAAGGAGTATTGATGAGAGTTTACACGAACGAGGTGTGAGTGACCGGCAAGCTGTAATTTATTTATACTATCAGTATATCTTCAGGTGTGGAAGAGCGACGATAGTAGACGCCAAAATGGTAGTTAACTAGGCAAACCTGGCCGTCTTTGCGAGCTGGGTGATAGCTAACAATTCCATTCTACCTGGCATTCATGGGGTGTTCACAGAAGAACGAGCGTACTTTGGTTCAGCCTAGGGCTCATTAATGTGCCTTTGCCCACGCACCTGCAACCTTGAGAGAGGTGAGAGAAATATTTCTGAAAGTTGTTTTGAAGGATAGAGCGCATGGAAATATATTACTATTATTTCCTATGGGCCAACTAAATTTGTGAATTGCTTCGGCAGTCCCATGGTAGCCATAAGGAAAGTAGCCTAGTATACTATGCACTCCCGGGGCGATCTTCGTTTGCGAAGCTGCCTGTGGCATACACGAGATTCTTCACTCCCATCTTCTCACTTAGTAAACATTGGGAGGAAAGGAGGAGGGGGACATCGTGGATGGGTGTGTCCAGGGTTTCCACCTGGGTATTGCACGTTATCCTCATGATCTGGTCCTCGGGTATGCTTGTTGCTATCACGTGTTGAACTGCTTCGAGGCGTACGGCCTGCAATACGCTCCCCTGGCGCTCGTGATAACGCGGATGGTACCCCGTACGGACCGCGGGCCTGGGCCCCCTGACCGTGCGCCATGTGGAGTGTCCCGGGGCATTGGGTGCTCCTGGCCACGTTTCTCTCTCATCTGCACTGGGTGGCTCATCATATTTCGGCTCTGCAGTGAAGACATGCATCCCGCCCATGCCGCAAGACGTCCACATGAGGTGGGGCAAAAAGGGTCCGCCACCTGGGACTTACGTTTCAGTTCAGCGCAGGGCCTTCCGGCATGCCTCCAGCGTGATCGCAGGCGGTAGACTCAAGGCCTGCACATTCTCAACTCGGCGTCCTGTTATGGTGGCGTGAAGCCGCTCTAGATACGTCGTCAGGCCGACGGCCTCTTGTTGGTTGGCGTACAGGGGCAACCGCTTCAGCGTTCCGGCTGCTGCCCGAGGGGTTCCTGTAGGGGGAAGAGGAGAATCTCCACCCCCACTTGACGGTTGTCTGGATGACGTCTTCAGCTGTGGAAGCCAGAGTAGGCCAAGGTGGAGGTTCGTGCGGCAGTGGCGCTGACGTCATCGCTCATGAGCGCGATTGCAACGAGGTAGAGGCAGCCAGAGCACCATTCCCCCTCTTAGTCAGCGCGGCTCACCTTGGGCGTCCCGGCCGTTACCCTATCCTGTACGGTGTCGAGGGAGCCGTTAGTCGATCCCTCACACCGTGTGTGCTCACGGTCACAAATATTCCTTGGCCTCCACCTGTGCGCCTTCTGCGCGCTCTAGTCTCGGTTGTACTGGGGTTTGTGGACAGTTGTACACTGTGGGTGTGACTAGGTCGCGCTCCCTCTCTTTTCTATTAATTGATCTGGGGTGCGTGTGTAGTACTATATGTCCCCTCGCCTGCCTCCCTTGCAGTAAATGGCATCGTTGATTTGTATCAGATGTGGGTTACATGGCTTTTCATGAGGAGGAGGGATGAGAAGCTGCTGTAAGTATTGGTCCATGTAGCTATTCATACGTATATACATCGATGTGGCATAACATATCGTGCCATTATTTTTTCGCACTGCCTCATTTCTACTGACTACAGCTCTTGCTTGACATTGTGAAGCGAGAGTTAAACCATTTTCTTGCCCCACTTAGGCTCCCAACGTTGATGCGTGCTGTACTAACCTGGGCCGCTGCTTCATTTGATGCCCTGTAGCAGTGAGATTGGTGTTGTGCAGATAAGGGTTTTGATTACGCTGCACGTACCGACGCGCGATGTTATGCTGACGTCGTTGCGTTTGTGCTACCATGATCCTGAACCTGTCACTTGGCTTTGCTTTTTTCTCCTTTCACGTTGGTGTTTGTGTGGGGGTGGCCCTCTACCGCCGCTATCTGAGTGGAATGGGGGTCCACGCGTGTGGCAGAATTACGCATTCGGTGTGGAGCGCTGATCCATTTCGCCAAAGGCAAACTTCTGCGGTGTGGTTACTGTACGTTCTCTTATCCTAGTCAACAACAACAGTAATAAATCCTTCATCCTCACTGTACCTTTATATTGCCACTCAATTTGAGAGAACCTGTGTGCGCGCTCTCATTTTCATCTCTGTGATTCCAATAGTGCGACTCTCGCTTGTAGGGGATTTTATTATTTGTTGGCCGCGCTTCCCCTGAGCATTCCCACAGTCCTTTCACATAACTGCTATCACATTCTTAAAGCCCCCTTTCCTGTTGTTGCAGGCATCTTGCGTCATTGGGACATTAGCGGAGGTGCCTGCTTGAGATCATGATGGAGCCGACCGCCGACAGTCCCGTGAGCAATCCCCGGGGCCTTTCGCAACCTTTTAACGGCCCTGAAGCGTCCTTCCGTGAGGAATGCGCGATGAACAACATGACGGTGGCTCGCGTAGAGCAGGTGTACCACGAATCCTTCAGCTTCCGCCCCGATTCCAAGGTTGTGGAGGAGCACCGTAACCGTCGTCACGCTGTACCCCGTCTTGCATTTCTCGTCCTCACGAGCGTTGCACTGATTTTAGCACTCGTGGCGACTCCGATCGAGATGTACCGGTCTGATTCCGTCTGCATAACGCTGTGGGGCCAGCGAGCTGCCCCCTGCCGCAAGCACAACGACTACGCAGAGTATGACTGGGGGTGTGATGTCCGTTTCTCCTCCGTGCTAGCGGCGCGCTCCTTCTCTATCATCTCAATTGTGCTGCTGTGCTTCGCTCTTGTCCTGGGAGCGCTCTTTCACTTCAATCTGACGTACTTTAATCGGAGCAGATATCCCTCTGCGGTGGCCTCCCTAGGCGCCGTCATGTGCCTCGCCATCACCTTCGGCTGTGTCGCTGGTGTTTATCACGGAAAAATGTGCCCGAATTTCTCGCGACTCAAGGACACCTTGTCTTTGTCCGCGGGCTTCATTCTCTTGGTCATTGCGTTCGCCCTACAGACACTCGCAACAGTTGCCATGCTCTTGGCATAGCACGACGGCCCCAATGCTTGCCACCGGGTCTGGAGCACGTGACTCAAGCGTTCTACGGTAATGATGAGTATCCGTGGTGAAAGATTTGGGGGCGGGGCGGCCTCCGAGAGAGGGGTGCGTGTGCTTGCGGTGGCGCGGGCGGCGTGACTCGCTACGCTTTGTTTTCTCGTCACCCGTGGTTGTCTGAAGAGTTCAGACACATGGGCAAGGTATGTCATCGATAAAGGCACGTGCGCACGTGTCTCACTCCTCTCTTTTTTACTTTATCGCTTTCGAGCGCTCTTGCATTCTGACCTGCAGGTGTTGTTATTCCCAGAAAAGTTCGTGGTCGTCGGTGGTGGGGATCTATTCACAAACTGAAGTCACTGCTTAAACTTCCACGTACGGAATAGAGTTGAAATGAGGCAGAATCAGGATGTTTGCGTTGTATCGTCAGTTTGGGCGGTATGTGTGTCTGTGTGTGTATGTATGCGTGTGGTAGGTGGCTTGTTCTAGGGCTGTGGATGTGCCGGTTACAACGTTTCATGCTATGATAATATGCAGTAGGTAGGGATGTGGAGTCACACGGGAGGGAAGGGGGGTAGAGGGAACTGATCTGTTCTGTCATTGTTAGATGTATAATGCGGTGGCGTCCTGCTGTACAGATGCCTGCGGAAATCTTGGCTTGGATGAGTGCCAGCGGGGATGCATGTGGTGGGGAGCATTGCGTGCAAGGAAGGGGGAGAGAGATGCGGCAGAGGAAAACCCTGTGTGCGTATGTGCGAATATTGACTTCTGGCGATACTATTCGGGAATGGGAGCGTGGGAAGGGGGTCGACCCCCTTCCTGGAGCCTGCGCTGCTTCTTCTCGATGGCGCTCACAACTCACTTTGCTCGCCTTGCAGTTGTGGTATTACTATTCAGCATCACGCTGCTAGTAGCAAGTAGACGAATGGTAACCTTGCACACCTTGGCGAATACGCCCCTCCCCTCCTGTGTAGCCCCAAAGACAAAAAATAAGGAAACGGAGCGGATAAGATGAATGAGAGAGGGTTGTTCTATTCAGTGCCTCACCCCAACGGAGGAAGGGGAGGGGTATTGCAATTTTGATTATTATTTATTGTTGTTTAAACCCCCTCTGTGGCAATGAAAGAATCTAAGAGGCGGGTGCTTGTATTTGCATGGTATAGCTGATCTCTTATTACAAGTTGACTTTCCTCCCCATGGATGGTACAGGTTTAGGCGGCCACGACGGTCGTGCTCAGGGGGAGGACCAAATTTCTCATTCCGTGACTCTACATGCCGACTTCTTTCGAAAGGTCAAGATGGAGGTGTCAGCGACACTATCCACTGTACCGGGCCACCACCGATGAGTGGTTAGTGGGATGCATGCCACCTGTCTTTGCTGCAACCGCTTCTCATTGTGTGTGGGTGGAGGCACCCACGTGGTTCACCTTAACCTTTTGTGATCATCTCTCTCGGACGCGTCACCAACGAATGGGGTGCTCTTTCCGCCCTCTTCACACCGGAGTACTACCAGGGTTGTCTTGTACGTATCGTTCTAGGTTATTGGGGTCATACCTTCCTGCTACCTCTCCTACTGTCTTTCTACCTCCTCCTCATCTGACCATCAACAACGATACATAACTAAATACAAAACCACAAAGTAATAGGCAACCGCAAAAAAGCATCTGAATCGCCAACAGGATCCTAAGAAACGACGTTGTCAGAGATTCCCCCCTCATAGGAAACATATAATAGGTACCCATACAGGTACGGGAAAGTGCAACACATCGTACAGGCATTCTACATTTCGTCTTCTTTTTTTTTTTTCGCCCTTTAAAGTGCTCAAGGGGAGCCCATATTAAAGTCATCTTGGGACCTCGAAAGGCGTGTCTAGGCGGGTAGAACTACGCTAAGGGGAAGGGACGAAGGTGACAGGGTGGCAGCAGGGGAGCTACAAGACAAAAGTCGTTACGAAAATACCGCTGCGCTTGTCGGAAGGTGTCTTGGTGTCCTTCGTACGTAGACCCAGCTTGTGCACTCATATACCCCCATTTGCGCCAGTTGCACTACTGCTTGGTTTGTTTCTCCGTGCTCCACTACCACACAATTGCTCACGCAAGGATCGTACCCATCCTGTTCGCATCTCGGAAGAGTCACACGGGGTCGACTTGCCAGCACGTGATTGGTGATCTTGTACCCAAGCAGGAGTGTAGTTTGCATTCCACGTCAGGGATACCAATATATTCCACTGTTACACAGTGTCCCTCCCCGTTGCTCCGCTTATCTCTTTCGAAGGATTGGCGAAGGCAATGAACGGGTACTACTACGGCAATGCGTTTCCCCCCTCTCCGGGGAACATGTGCGGGCCGTTCCCAGGCAGTACCATGAGCATGCAGAGTATGCCCTCGGGCAGAGGCATGCCGCTATCGCAAGGCTTCATGCCTGGCATGAGCTCCATGCACAACAGGGGGCCCATGCCGATGTTGTCTCCGCAGCAGATGAACATGCTTGGCTATGGGGGAGGTTGCAGTATGGGCTACGGTGGGTTCCCGGCAGCCTACCCTGCGCCACCGACGGGCCCTTATGGGATGGGAAGCAAGATGGGTAGTTCGATGGGCATGGCACTGCCTGCTGAGAACCAGAGCTTCCGCAGCTCGTTAGGTGGCCAGGCCTCCCGCTCAGGGTCAATGGGTAGCCTCGGTAACTTCTCAGGGTACGGTAACTTTCGCGACGGCCTTTCACATGGAGCAGGTAGCACTGGCGGCTCCTTTGCCTCCAACCCAGGCGGCCTCCATCGCATGAGCAGTGCGATGAACTTCGACTACCCATGCAGTGGTAACTCATTTGCCAGCGGTAATGGTAACTTTGGGTCCGCTCGCGGGGGTAGCCAGATGATGCGTCAGCTGTCCATGGGGCCCGGCGGCTTTGGCAGCTTCTGCAACGGCCTGACAGGTGTAGGCCCTTCCATGTCTGTGGGCAGCTTCAATGCTGCCATGCCCTCATCCGAGGGTTCTCTATCTCGCCAAGATAGCGTCCAATCACTGCAGCGGTCCTTCTCTATTGCAGGACAATTTGGTGCGTACGGGGACCCTTCGTCATCCTTCCGTTACCCTTCCCTGGCCGGCAACAGCGGAGCGCCGATGCTGAGTTACAACCGGCTCATGAACAATCGGATGGCTGGGGAACCTGTACAGCAGCATTTACCCGCTCCAGGCGGCGTCGTACCACCTAACGGCGTCCAACAGCCACCCATGCCGAATCAACCTGCGTCGATGCCGTTCCATTCTAATCCGATGCAGCAGCAGCCCGGGAATGTCGTCGCCGAGGGAGAGCCCCAAGCACTGGGCCGCAAGAATAGTGCTACCACTCTCTCCCGGAAGGAGAGCCAAAAGCGAGTGGGAATGTACTTCAAAAACAAGGCTGCAACGGACGGGGAGAGTAGCATGCAGTACAAGAAGGAGGGCGAGCCTGGGACAGGGAAGGGCAATGACCGTAGCAAGGACCCGTCTCTGGTGAACACTGTCAAAGCCGTGTTCCTGCTGGAGAAGACCGGCGGCGACCTGGAGGTGGACGGCAAGACAGTGCGCTGTGTGAAGCCTGGCATGGATGAAGTGCAGAAGTATGACATGGGTGATATTGCGTATGTGAACCGGAAGACAGACTTGGACATTCGTGGGGGCTTCCTTGACGTCATCCGCGATAACTTCGTGTACGGGTGCAATGTGGGGATGCTGATGTCTGACGCGGACTGTCCAGCCCACGATCCACCGAACTGGTTCTCCTGGAACGCCCTGCGCCACGTGGTGAAGGAGACCTTCGCGCGCATCGACCACACCTGTGAGTTTACGCTTTCTGTTTGCTTACTGCAGGACGACCAGGTAATGGACCTCCTGTCAGATACAACGCCGACCTTCACGACGTTGGTGGTGGTGGAAAGCCCACTGTTCGGCAACGTGCCGAATAGTATGACGTACATGTGTGTGGACTCTGCCTCTGAGTTCAACGACACACTCGATGGGTGTTTGGGCAAGATCATTGGCAAGCCGGATGAGGAGCGTGGCATTGTGCTTGTGACGTGTGTGCTCAAGCAGGTGAAGACGAGCTCGACGAGTAATAAGAAAGATGTCATCGTCTCTTCCATCTTCGCGACGGGTGTCGGCTCTGGCATTATTCACTACAACCGCATCCTCGACAAGAACCCGGCCGAGCCGCGCGCACTCTTCTACTCGGTCCTACATCGCGCGGTTCATACGTCTGCTATTTTCTACTGTTCCGAGTCCCACCCGGAGCTGTTCACCTATCTCAGTACCCTTCAGCGCTTCAGTAAGGTGGAGACCCGTCGGCCCAAGGTGGGTAGTGTCCGCGCCTTCGTCTCGTATGCTAAGAGTACCATCCCCAAGGTGAAGGAAGATCTTGAGAAGATGCCCGATGGGAAGCAGAAGGTGATGATGCTGCGCTACTTGGAGAAGCTCGAACTAATGTCGGACGATGCCGTGGCAATGCTTGAAAACCCCGAGGAATGCGTTCCCAAGACGTACATCTAATGTACCTCACTGCTCTCTCCTTGTTCCCAGCACGTAATAGCTCCGGGCAGTGAGATGGCTGCTGCCTCAGATATAGTGATTATCATCGACGCATGGATCTACTTGGGTAAACAACAGTGTTTGTGATCTGGATGAGGATGTGGGTGTAATGGGAGAAGGAAGCCCACGCCGTCGTTTTGCACGCTGGTGTGTCCCTTCGCTCCCATCGCGATGACGCCTTTCTTATTGTCTCGAATAATATGGCTTCATTGTCATGCACATCTACGTTCGTCTTTGATGCATGCCCTTGGTGCCCTCTCCCCCCTCCCCTTTCCTCTCCCGTTGCGTCGTTCTCAGCATCCATTGTGCAGACGCGGCCCTCAACACACACACACATGTATGTGCGTGTGTTGGGCCGCTACTTGTTCTTGTTTTTTTTTTGTTCTTCCGACCTTTTGTATCTCGTCCTCCCCAGAAGCCCTGCTTCTTTGTTGTGTGTTGCTTCAGTAAAGGTGTGGATTGTGTGTGTGTGTGTGTGTGTGTGGAGGCCCATTGTAACAGTAGCACCATGTGGCCAGCAGGAAGGGGAATGCCCGATATAGCGAGTCCACCACGACCACCGTGGACCATGAAATGGGTCTATACACATTGATAAATGATTGTTATATATGGCTTCGTGAATGCGCGTGAGTGGGTGCGGGAGCGGAGGAGTGTACGGGGAGCTAGACCTCTTCACTTGCTTTCTTGCCCTCCTTTCCTACCCATTGACGGCACACGATTTCACTTACCTTTTCATTGAGTATTGCCGCCTTTCGTGTCATGTTGTTGGGGAGGCGTGGAGGGGTGATCTGAGTTGCCGCCTGATGACCACACCCTTTTGTTCTGTGTAATTGTCCCCTCATCCTTTGTTTCTCAGCCGATCATTAATTTGATGCCTGTATAGCATGATTGTACATGTGTGCGTTCCGTTTGAAGTCAAAAGAGGCGCGCGTTGTGTGGGTGGTGTTTCTCCGTGAGATGATGTTATGATCTTCCCTCTCCCTCTCCTTCCACGCCCTAACCCTTCCATCTTGTACAAACATCCTTTTTCTTTTTTTTTTTTTGA
>JAIZPF010000237.1:2345-17345 GCA_020509355.1 Blechomonas ayalai
AGTATGGTACTGTCTTGGGTGGTGGTGGTGGTGGTATAGTTTATTGAATTGTGATTGAACTTTGTGTTCGTATGGTGTCTAGTGGCTTGTCTTTACCGCGTGTAATAGTGTTGTTGTTATGTTGGTGTTGTTTGGAGGATGGGATACGGTGTTTGAGATGTGCGACCACCAGTCGTTTGTAGGTCAGCTGTACCTGCTTTTCTACGCTTTCCGGCGAGGTTCGTGTCGGTTGATGTGTCTTTCTGGTGATGGTTGGCACCTTGACACGCTGTCAGGACTTTGCAGGGGAGTCAGGAACTACCCCTCCCCTACGTCATATGTGGCTGGAGTTATCGTGAGGTTCTCGGCTACCTGAGGTGGCTTCTGTGTCATACCTCGTATTAGTTTTCTTGCAATATATAGTGAAATGCTGAGCGAGGAAGTTGGTTAGATGGCTTGCGGGGGCCTATTGGAGTGCGCCGTGTCTGGCCTAGAGGAAGAGGATTTCTCGGGCATGGCTTCTGAGGTGTCTTTCTGTGGCGCGTCCTTGCCATGACTCAGCTCTTCTTTTCTGGGTCCGTCTACCGACTCGAAGGTTACTTGGTATCACCTGAATCCCGGAAGACGGATGCGGGGAACACCTTCGGTCCCACCCCCATGCTCGAACAGAAAGATGCAGGCGGCTGGGGCGACCAACAACGGAGAACTCCTGCGGCATGCGTGACATATGGAAGGGAGAAGATGTTTCCTGTGTGGCCAATGTTGTGCTCTGCGCTTTTGTTTCCGTCCATTGCGTGAGAGTGTATGTTTATGCTGTTTTGTCCTTTTCAGTGTGCACTTCTCTTTTTACTGCCGGTTTCCTGGCTGCCCCCTGTGAAGGAGAATAATGTCCTTATATGAGCCACCTCTCTCTCACTCTCGATGTGGTGATGTGGGACACGATGTCGGAGAACGTGCCGTCACCCTGTGCCGGCAGTGCTGCACGTGGTAGAGGGACTCGGTCTCCATCGACGCGCATTGGATTCCCAGGTGCTTGTGGGAGATTAGCCCGCCCGTACATGGAACCGCATGGTTCCTGCATGATGGAGTACTCGGCCGCGATGCATGTAGTAGCCCCCCTGCACGGGCTGATTCTGGCTTCGTTCCACAGTGGCAGTACTGGATCCTGGCACCCCGGTGGGGGTACCCCCCGCACCATGGTGGTGTCTGTGTGGAACGGGCAACACTAGCGGAAGGAGAACAGCAGCACATCCACTTGTGGTTGGATCATTCTGTTTATTCATTTTTTGCTGTTAGTTTTTTGGATTCTGTGCTGGTGGATACAATGTGTGGTTGAGGTCTGCCTAGTGGCAATCATCTCTGAAGTCTACGCTCTTTACGGTACGTCAGTGTGGTCGCAATCGCACAGGAAAGCTGGCGAGACAGCGCTTGGTGATGTGACATTGTAACTTCACACTGCTAGGGATATGCTCTCCAGGAGGAAAGTGGGTTAGGGAGGTGTGGTTACTGCCCAATGTCAATCTCTCCTGTTCGTTGTGCACCTTTTTGCTTACGGTTCTTGATTCTTATCGTGCATGCTTGTGGCTCGTAGAGGCTTGGAAGGATTGAGGAAGTGTCAGTTGTTTGGTGTAGTTATTCTCGCTTACACTGAAAGGGCGGAGGGGTGAAAGGGAGCATCTTCGTGGAGGACCAAAGCTCGACAGCTTACAGCAGCAGTAGTAGGTCTCAACTTCTCCAGATCTCGGCGTGTACGTTCTGATTGTTTGGCGGGAGGGCAGGTTGTTGTCGGGTCCTTGGTGTGGTGGGTTTTCCGTCGATTGTACGTCTTGGCAGCAGGTGGCACACGGCTGCTACTAAGACGTTCTTTTGCGGCCTTTTGATTACAAAGTGACTCTGTGGGGTGTCTGTGCAGGAGGACGTGGGGGCCCCCTCCAGGTCATGACGGAGGAAGATCGCAAGCGACAGCTCTATAGCCGCCAGGAGTACGCTGTGGGGGCCGATACCCAGAAGCGGTATGGCGAGACGAATGTATTAGTCGTCGGTGCATGCGGGCTGGGGGCGGAGATCATCAAAAATCTTGCCCTGACGGGAGTACGATGTATTCACGTGCTAGACCCCACCATCGTGGAGCTGGCCCATCTAGGGAGCAACTTTTTCCTTCGAGAGGAGGATATGGGAAGCCGTCGCGGTGCGGTCGTATCCAAGGCGGCGGCTGAACTAAATCGCTTTGTAGAAGTACGCTACGTGGAAGGGGAGGTTTCACAGGCAATGGAAGGGATGCACGTTGTGATATTTGCGAACCATCCCACCACATCCCTGTCCGACAGCAATCTCATCGCTCGCAATGGGCAGACCAAGTTTGTGTCTGCAGAGAGCCGCGGTATCGCTGGTGCGGTATTTGTGGATGGCGGTGACGTGTTCGAGGTGGTGGATCCCGATGGGGAAGAGAATGTGATGTGCGCTGTGACGGATTTCACGGCGGATGGCTTGGTGAAGGTGCACGAGGATCGGCATCACGAATGTGAAGTGGGGAGCAAAGTGTATTTTACGGGCATCGTTTCTCCTTCACATTTTGGCGCCATCGGTCAGGGTCATGGTGGGCCTTCCGCAACGGGTTCTGTCCCCGGCGTGCAGCCCAGACTGTTCGATGTGGCCGAGGTGGTGTCCGCGAGTGTGCTTCGGCTTGCAAATTTTGAAGAGGCTCTTGCTGGGGAAACGATAGATATTGGTAACAGCACCTACCTACACACTACAAAACAAAAGGCCACCATTTCCTTTCGTAGCCTGCAGGACAGCACCCGTCAGCCAGTCTTTTCGGAGGTATTTGACAGCGAATCAAAAATCGACGCCTCCGCTACACTGCATGCCGTGTTTCGCGCCGTGCATCAGCTCGGAGGGGCTCCCCAGTCGATGGATGAGGTCGATCAAGCCCTTCGGCTCGCACTCAGCATCTTTCCCGAACTGTGCGAAACAACCGCACGGCAGGTTTTGAGGACCTTTCGGGGCGACCTCAACCCACTGACCTGTTTCATCGGCGGCATCGCCTCCCAGGAAGTCCTGAAACTGTGCAGTGGTAAATTCATGCCCATCCGCCAGTGGTTCTATTACGATGCGCGGGAACTGCTAACGGCTCGGGGTGAGACTCCCCTCGACATGGCATCTCCCCAGGCATTACAGAGCAATCGCTACGGTGGGCAGATAGCTATTTTCGGGTCCGACTTTCAGGAATACCTGCAGAACGAGCAAGTCTTCATCGTGGGAGCCGGTGCGCTAGGCTGTGAGCTCATCAAGAATGTGGCGCTCATGGGCATCGGCACTGTCTCCATCACAGACATGGATCATATTGAAATGAGCAACCTATCCCGGCAGTTTCTCTTCCGTGACCAGCACATCGGCCTGCCAAAGTCTACTAGAGCGGCAGAGGCTGCCGCGTCCATTAACCCCCACACGTGCGTGAATTCCTTCGTGGAGCGTGTGGGACCCGAAACGGAAGACACGTTTAACGAAGTATTCTGGGACAGCCATTCCCTCGTGCTGAACGCGCTGGATAACCGTACTAGCCGCTTGTACGTCGATCAGCGCTGCCTGTTCTACAAGAAACCGCTGTTTGATAGCGGCACGCTTGGGACAAAGTGCAACGTGCAATGTGTGATACCATTTGTTACGGAGAGCTATAGCAACAGCGTTGATCCTCCAGAGAAATCCATACCCCTCTGTACGCTTAAGAACTTCCCCAATGCCATCGAACACACCATTCAGTGGGCCCGTGATCAGTTTGAGTTGCTCTTTACGCGCATCCCTGCCGATGTGAACAGCTACTTGGTTAACCCAGATGCTTTTATCAGCTCTCTCGAGAGGGACCCTGCAAGCTCCGCTTTGGCCCTGCAGCATGTAAAGGATACCCTGCGTAACTGGCCACGCACGGTGGAAGACTGCGTTCGATCGGCCCGTCTCTATTATCACGAGTACTTCTACAACAGCCTGTGTCAGCTTCTTCACAACCTTCCACTG
Organism: Blechomonas ayalai; assembly: GCA_020509355.1. Lineage (NCBI taxonomy): Eukaryota > Euglenozoa > Kinetoplastea > Trypanosomatida > Trypanosomatidae > Blechomonas > Blechomonas ayalai. The sequence continues at coordinate 6,336 of JAIZPF010000237.1, forward strand.
GACAAGCGAGGCGAGGATGGGCAGCCCTTCTGGAGCGGCGCGAAAAAACCGCCCAAACCACAGCACTTCTCCGTCGACAGCGAGGCAGACCGTGATTTCCTGTATCACTGCGCCGTACTTCTAGCAAGGGTGTACGGTGTCCCAGACTTTACCCTGACACCCACTGAGGCGGCCCGTCTGGCGGCAGAGGTGTCCGTTCCGGAGTTCACCCCACCTACCACCGATGCAGTGGCGCCGCAGGACGCCACATTGAGAGACGCGGGCGACTTTGACGGTATCCTCGCCCACCCAGAGAGCTTTGAGAAGGACGACACGGCCAACCATCACGTGGATTTTATTGCGGCGGCCTCGAACTTGCGCGCTATCGCCTATGGCATCCCCACTGCCGATGTAAATCGCACGAGGCGCATTGCAGGGCGTATCGTTCCAGCGATGGTGACCACCACCGCTGTCGCAACAGGTTTGGTCGGTATTGAGATGCTCAAGTATCTTCTGCTGCAGCACCGTTGTGGCACAAGCGCCGGAAAGCACGTTTACATCCCTTCCCCGTCCGAGGTCAGCGCGCAACTTACGCTCTTCCGAAATGCCTTTGTGAACATCGCACTTCCCCTCGTAGCCTTTTCAGACCCTATCATCGCCCAGGGCACCACGTACAATTTGCCAAGTGGCCGCTCCATTCGATGGTCAGCGTGGGATCGGATTGATGTGAACGAGGGGCACGATATTTCCGTGAAGGAGCTTGTGCATCTACTCGAGTCCCGCTACGAAGTAAGCATTTTCATTATCGCGCTCATGAGCGGGAAGATGATCTTCTCGCAGTTTGGAGGTAAGGCATCGGATCGAGACAGATCCGTTGCGACCGTTGCGCAACAAAAGGGCGAAGAAGTAAAGGAAGGGGATGATTACTTCAACTTGGTTGCGACTGGCAGCATCGGGGATGAAGATGTGGAGATTCCCGTGATTCGCTATAAGTTTAAAGGGTTTTAAACAGGAAATGAAGCAGAGGAGGGGGAGGGTGGGGATTTGGGCATGTTGATGCTTGTGCTCCCTGCACAGGTGCGCTCTTTTGTTCCTCCCTATCCTTCGCCCCCTCCCCGTCGGGGAAGGTATGTGCTCTTTCTTAGCTTGCCTTCGTTGTCGACCCCCTCGGTTTGCTTTTATTTTATTCCTTTCGTGGGGAGGGGGTCATTGAAGGGAAAGAGTGGTCCGTGGTGCCTACGCGTGTATGTTGCAGACGTGCCAGATGCTAGTGGATTCTTGTATGGTGCGTGTATGTACTACAGGGCGGGCACGGGGGGGGGAGGAGACATGCTTATTTACAATTATGGAAGCGAGGCTAACGTACAGCTGAATGAGGGAAAAAACGTGATCCTTGGTGATTGGACCCTCCCACCCCTTAATCATACGATCGTACCGTTCTCTCGCTTGGAGCCTGGGGACGGTGCAAGCAGGCCGGAGGGGATGGGGGGGGGGCGGTCCTTCTCTTTTTCTTTTATGCGTTTGGGAAACATAAAAGGCATGCCTGCTCGCCGTGTGTCTCGCGACTTTTTGTTTTTTCTACTGCCTGGAACGTCCCCCCGCTTGTCTTATACAGAGTGGTGTACAGCAGCTGTGTGGGGCGCGGATACTAAATGATGGCCGAGAAGCCGTGACGATTTTTGTCGCGCAACATGGCCAGTGCCCATGGATTTCTGCTCGGCATGTGTTTGCTCTTCTTCTGGCGTATGGGCAATGCCATGCGACTGCTCTTTCTCCCACCGCCCTTATCTAGTGGTGTGGCCAAAGGCCCGCTGCACACTTAACAGGGGAAAAGTTGTGTTCACCCTTAGGCTCGTCTGAGAAGCGTGGCAAGAGGGGGAGGAGACGGGCCAGTCAGTCAAGGGGAAGGATATCCTCCAGCTCCTTCATCACGGTCATGAACAGATTCCTGTATCGCTTTCACCATGCTGCGGATCTCAGCTGTAGTGCTGTTGTCTCCGCTACCGTGATTGCGGTGAACGCCTACTATTTCAGCTGGCCCGCGAACTCTATTGTCGTCACCGTCATGACAGCTGCGTGTTGCGTGACGGCAGCCGCTAGTAAAATCCTTAAGCGCCTCATCAGCCAGTCACGACCGCTGGGTGCACCCAAGCTGAGCCCTGGCATGCCCAGCAACCACGCCACTTCGCTTTCCTTTCTGTCGATAATGGCGTGCGCAGGCATGTGGCGACTAAGCAGTGCCCGGTCCTGGCAGCCGTCCCCGGATGGTGCCAACTTTTACATGTCCACCACGTTGGCTCAGGCGGCGCTCATGTTGTACGGAATTTACGCGTCTGGCTTACGTGTGGCATTCGGCCATCACACCATACCGCAAGTAGTTGTTGGCTATCTGTTTGGGGGTTCAAGTGCTATCCTCTGCCTAGCGATCAACTACTATCGGTATGAAGGCCCACAAGCTGGTGGACGTGTTGATGACCTACCCCAGCACGTAAAGCTGGGGCTCCTGGGTGGATCAGTAGCAACGTCCTTCTTAGCGTTTGGATCCATTCTTCGGGGGTCCCCGCTGAAGCAGCGGATATGGCACCATAGCAAGTGAGATGGGGAGGGGGAGGCATGAACCTGCTTTGTCGCGGATTCTCTTCTTCATTGCTCTGTTTTGTGTGTGTTTCGGCTCTCTCAGCTCCTTCGTCCCCATCACCGAGGGATGGCGAGTCACGTGTGCTGTACGTATCACTCACTCCGGCACGGAGGTCGCATCGATTGGCCCATGGAACCAAACATCTTGAACCCCTGGTCCCGAAGAACAGGGTTTGAAACCTTTAAAAAAAAAAATGTAGGCGGCCCTGTGCATCCATCGCCTATTCATCATTCTGGCTGCCCCAAGCGGGGGCCCATGACGCAGGCGGCAGGAGGATGTACCACACACAGCAGTTGTTCTTCACCTCTCCCTTTTTTGCTTGCCTCCTCGTCTCTATCCCTTCCCGCAGCCTTCCTAGGGGGAGCACACGACGTGGTCGCATCATTCCTTCGTCGTCGTCTTTTCTTTTTCTTTAGCTGGGTGTACCCAAGGAGGAGGTCCCGTAACAGAGCGCAGTGAAGGTCAAGGGAGTTACACGCACCGGTGGACCTCCGCGGGGCAAGTGAGTGTGTGTGTGTGTGTGTGCCGTCAGGCTAGGTGCGTGTGTTTGGGAGCGGGAGGTAGGTGACGGCTCGCTTTTTAATCGGCGCCGTCCACAGAGCTCGATGGAGCCGCGCAAGAAGTACACGCACTGGACCCCGCGAGCACGGCCCGAGTCCCACATCAGCGAGGTTCAGGGCGATGAACCACAGCGCAGGCTTTTCCCTCCCTTAGACATTCCTTCCCTTTACGCAGCTGGCTCGTCCTCAGGTGTGCCCCTCCCGGCCATTGGCACAATTTCTTGGGGGGATCAGTGGTGGCCTACCGCTAACACCTTGGATAGCACAGGCAAGCCAAAGGTGGAGTTCAGCACGGAGTGGTATGCCCCTCAGGAGATGGCGGGTGGTGATGGCCATGTCGACATCGCGGCACCACCCGGTGTGCAGGATATCGGCAAGTCTCACATTAGGTTGCCGCAACAGTGGCAGGCTATGCAGTTCTTTCCCTCACCTCTCTTCTCGCACTCTAAGACCTCGGTGGAAGTGGGTGTTTCGCCGACTAGCGCAGGGGCAACGGCGCCTCCTGTGCGGCGTGGGGCAGTACTCCCATCCTCTCGGCGAAAAGGGAGTACACATGTTGTATCTCAGCTTTCCCAACGAGACGGCGGGAGCACCTTCGACCGAGGCTTTTTATCGCTCGGGATCAACGACGTTTTAACCTTTCGTCTCTTATGTGCCAACGAGCGCGTGATGGAGACGGACGGCACCTATCGGAGAGGCATCCCAGGCGGGTGGCACAGCAACCCCCTTGTCCCTCCCACCACCAGATCGTCTCAGGGGGCGTCCAAGTTGGTCGATGACGCGGCGGCAGGTACGGAGGTGTGCACCTCCTTTCCTATCCCTGGGGATTACTACTTTGTTGGGGCCAGTGACGTGGACAGGCTCAGACTACATGTTCAGGTGCACTCATGGCGCACGCAGTGCCTCAGCTATCCTAGGATGCTGGTCATGGGCATCCTGTGCACCATTTCCCTCATTGTCATCATTTCCGTGGCGTTGGCTTACGGGCTCGATTCGAGAGACCTTTTCCTTGACCGTTCTGAAGCCACCTCGGAGAAGCAGTACTACGCCCTCAAGTCACTGCAGCAGATCTTTACCCTGAATCTATTTCCATGGGCAGTTTGTGGAATTCTTGTACTCATCCTTATTCCATTATTGGCGAGCGGATGCTCCGTCATACGCTCCTTCAGTCGCCCGCGCATTGTGAGCCATTACAGGGGATTCAGCGTCACCACAAGGAATCTTTTATTCAACGGCATGATTTTCTTTTGCGTCGTCAATATTGTTCTTGCGTGCTGCACCTATGGCTTACAGTTGGCTGTAGTAAATGGGATGAGTGTCTTCACCACACACCTCGCTGGGAGTCTGCAAACGACACTGACGAAGTTTGGTCGTGCGACGGTCGATGCTAGGTGGCTTCTGCAAGAGAGCGTGACTCTCTTGCCCTTCATGGGGTTGCCGACGGGAGAAATTGATGCCGTGTTGACTACCGTTTCTGGCGTTTTGCAGGAAACGCAGCACTGGCCTGCCGTTGTCGATGATCTGGTGCAGGGAGTGGTACGTGTGTTTCCGCTTCTGCTGTTCCTCGTCATTCAGGTCGGTATGTTTTCTTGCTCCATGGCCATCGGCGCGTTTATCCTGAAGAACTGGCGGCTAACCGCGCCTGTGGCGTGGATGTATGCAGCTTGCGTCGGTCTGTATGCCTGCTGCTGTGGCTTTGTATGCTTTGAGGCCAAACTATTCTCGGAGTTGTACTTCAATTCCAAGATTCTTAGGGACACACCCGAGGCCTTTCCCATCTATTGGGGAATCGACAACACGAGCGCGGTTGCACACGCCTTTTCAGCGTGCAACCTGAGAGATGAGGACATGCAGTTCATTTCGAACATAACCACCAGCGCTATGGATTCCATCCAACAGGCACTTTCACCGTCGCAGCAAGCTGAACTGTTGCCCTTGTTCAACTTGGTTAAGCTTATCATCCCCGTCAGCGTTGACCTTCTGGCTCACCACAGTCATTATATTCAAGCCAATGTACGCACCTTTCATGACATCCTACTCGACCGCGGGGTGGAGGTAAGTGATCTTGTGGGCAGGGATGTGTTGGGGTTCCTGATGGTGCTACTGGATGTGGCGGAAGCTTTCTATGGTCTCGTGCAGTGCCAAATATTCCGGGATATCATCTCCGCTGCCCTCCCAGTGCTGCAGCGTGAGGTGCAGTCCTACGTCTCTGCCTTCCTGGCGGTGGTGTATATCCAGTTCGTCGTCAGTCTCATCACCTTTGCATTTGCAGTGTTCTCAGCGTACACCCTCTCGCACCCGCGGAAGGTGTGGTACGAGCCTCGCACAGGACGGTGGTTCCGCTTTCGCTTCTCCTACAAGGTGCACCGCACCGTCCTTCTGAAGTTCCCCGGTGAACAGGCCGTGAGTCGTCCCTGGACCCAGTATGTGCACTTTTATGCGAAGCCATTTATGGAGCGCCTTCTCCACATAAAGCTGGTGTGCTACACATCCAGCGTGCTCCTCTTCCTGGACTCCCTCCTGCTCGTCCTGTTTAATGGGGTGGCCCGGTCGTCGCCGCTGGTGCCGCTCCCCCAAGCCCAAGCGTACCTCAGCTGCATGCAGCTTTTTCTTTTGCTCCTCGCGTCCGTCTTTCGCCAGCTGTGGCTTCGGCGGTGTTTGCACGGGGTGGTGTTCGTCGCGGCCCTCGGTAGCGTGGGGGTCTCGGCGGTGCAGGTCGTTACAGGCTACGTGGACGCTAGTCAGGGCATCCTCTACCTGAGCTCCTTCACCATCGGAGAACTTCTCACGAACGAGCCACAAGGCGGAGGATTCACCATCAAGCGAGTGGGCCATGAGACGGAAATAGCCTCATACGCCGTCTTGACCTTTCTAAACAGCATCATACTGCTGGTGACGCTCTCCTTACTGATGTTCAACGAAGCAAAGCTCAGGGCATCCCTTCATAAGCGACCCTACCGCGGGTTTCTTTCTCCCCTGGGGCGTTGCTTCCCGCGCCTGCGCCACTGCTTCAAGGACTACCTGAATGTCCAACGAGCTGCCGTTGGCGTATTCGCCCTGCTGATGATCGTGTTCCTCATTCAAATCGCGATGCTGGACGCGCTCCCATACACACATAGCAAGGAGGTCTCCGATGACATTCCGCCGCCTTACGAGACGCCTATCGACCCCAACCGGCCGTGTAACGGCGATGCGCGTTTCTGCGCCATGCGGGTGAACCATCTTGTATGGCCGTGTGCTCACAATGCGCACAGCACCTTGGATGATCGGTTCGTGGCCCCCAATCACTACTACAATATCACGCAACAGCTATCTGCCGGCGTCCGAAGCTTCATGATTGACCTGTGGTACGATGCGATCAACACCAGCGCGGGGGGAGAGGTTGATGTGTATGCTTGTCACTCTATCTGTCTAGGTGGGCGGCGCCTCTTTCGCTCTATCGCCAAGGACTTTGTACGCTTTCTCCGTCGCCACCCAGGCCAGACGGTCATTATCATCATCGAACAGTACGTGAACAGCAGTGACGTTGGCCGCATCTGTGACGAAGTTGGTCTCACACCGTACATCTGGCGCAACACACAGCTACCCCCTCCACTGAACCCAAGCTTCATTTGGCCCACACTTGGGGAATTGGTAAGTAGCAGTCAACGCCTGCTCATGTTCACCGACGTCCCAGCCATTGACGTGCTGTCAAAGAACGCTCCTCCGTGGCTGTACTACACGTTTGCCTTCATGTATGAGAACCAAATGGAAACGGTGGAACTGGACTCGTGGAGCTGTAATGTGAACCGCGGTTGGTGCAACAGCTTATGGCAGTGGGTCGAACGGTATAAGCCCGGAAGCCCGAGTGAGTGGCAACTACTTGGGAACGACTTCACCAATTGCTCGGCAGTGGTGGGGCCGTGGGTGTATGGTAGTGATTACTACAACCAAGTCACCGGTGGCCATCCGCCTCCCCTCCACGGTAAGCTGAGCATCATTAACTACCACATCACCACCGGAGTAGGCACACCTACGATGGCCAGCAAGGTGAATCTACCCTCTTCCATCCACTCCATCGCGGTTAACTGCTCCAGCCGGTGGAACGCACCGATCAACGTGCTTGCATTGGACTTCTGGTCCATCGCCAATCCGGTCGTCACCCTGCACTCGATGAATCGCAAAGTGGCTAGCTATGGAATGTCCATCGACAATGACGTTGACTGGGAGGAGCTCTACTCTAGCACCTGATGCATTAGATGGGGCGACCCTCCTCATGTGGGTTGTGAGATACGACAATCAGGCGGGCAGTGCCCCCCCTCCTCCTCCTCCTCATGTACAGCACCCCATCAGCTGTTTATTCTTCTTGTCCTGGGCGCTGAAGGATGCATGTTTGAATGTTACACATGAAATGGGGCGTATGAACTCATCCTCCATTTCCATGGCCCGCTTTTATCGGTAGGGCGCGGTGGTGTCACAAACGAATCAATTTTTTTTTTTCTTTGGAGATTCCAACGGCATAGCTGGATCAGTTAGCTTCCACCATGCACGTCCTTGACTCCACAAGTATTCGGCTGTCTTATTGTTTCTTGGTTCGCTTCTTTTTTTTTTTCCCTCACATCATTTTTGATGGGGAGGGGTGGCACGTGTCCAGCCGGCTCTCTGTGAACGTACGCGCCGTCCATCCTATTGTGAATCACTCCGGGTTAAGCGAGAATGTTATGCTTGAGAGAAGGAAAGGTATGCCATTCGTGGGCTTCGGGCAACCCGTCTGTTATCCCCCCCCTCCCCTCCTGCCGCTTATGGATGCTCCTTTTCCTGTTTGACTTATCCTTGGCGAAATGGTGTGACTTTGCTTTTCATCCGGTTTTTTGTTTTTTAATGGAGTTGATACACAAACACCTACAACTATGTATACCGTGCGCAGCATAATGGTAGGGTATGATAATATCCCCCCTCCCTACACACACACACCTCATCCCCTGTCCTATCGCAGTAATGGTTGTTGGCATGCCTGGTTTATGTGGTGTAGGCCCGATTAGGCGCGTGCTTGTTATGGTGTGTAATTTTGCAATCCCGAAGGCTGCTTTTGCTACAGTCCGTGTCAGTCAGCGATATCGTTGTTGTTTTTTCAGAACGCGATGGTGTCAAGCATGTAATACATCCCTTTCCAAGGGCTGTAAAGTTTCTCTTTCTCTCTCTCTCTCTGTGTGTTCGCGTGCTGTCGTAACTTCTTTTTTTTTTTTTGGCTTCTTGTGTTCTTTGTTGTGCCGCCGTCTTCTCCCTCGATCACTTTAAGGTGGGAGCAAAAGCGAAGGAAGTGTGTGTTGGGGTGGCATGACTGGGGCCAGCTGGAGCGTTCGTTCTGTACATCTCGAATGGTAGGCTTCGGTGGAACGTTCTTCCGGCGAACGCGGCTCAGTGCCTGTAGTTTTCAGCCCAACCTCACTTCGCTCACAAACCAATCGAATCGCAATGAGCAGCTGCTGAAGTACGGTAGCGGTGGGCGTAAGATGGGTATCCCTCGCCTGTCACGGCTAGAAGCGCGTCCCATCTCCATCCTGCACGAGACGAAGCATGTGATGGTAGCTGGAAGGAACTTCTGCAATAACTTCTCCAACAACCAGTTCCTCCTCGTGAACAAGCAGAGCAGGTCGTGTGTCTTTGTCGACGCGTGCGACGACTGGCCGGACGATTGGGTAGCCTTCCTTTCCGCGTCGAAGCTGACCCCAACACATGTGTTCTTGACTCACTGCCACGTGGACAACATCATCAATCTAAATATGCTGCTATCCATTATGGAGCGGCACACAGGTGCCCGTATGGGTATCATGTGGTGCCCGGCGGAGCAGGTGTGGGTCGATGCCTTTCCCCGTGCCTGTGAGCGCTACAACAGGTTGGAGGAAGCACAACAGACGTTGCCAATGTTTCACAATAACCAGTACACCTTCTACACGTACGCGCATCAGCTGCACCAACGGCAACGGTTGCTGGAGCAGGAACTGATAGGAGGACGAGAGGTGGATAGTACTGTGCGCGTGCCTTCCCCCCAGTTGGTGCGTCAGCAGGATATACTTCTCTCCAGTGCAACGAATCGATCGACCTCCTTTTACGAGTTTGGAGCTCACTCCACACTGCATTACATCTTCACCCCTGGGCACTCACCGGGTCATATGATGCTAAGCCTCCCTCGAGAGAAGCTGCTCTTCACCGGTGACGTTCTGTATTACAACAAGATTGGTCGCGTGGACCTACCATGGGCGACGGGTGAGAAGCTAGCGGAGAGCTTGCTCTCGTTGGAAACTCTCCCTGACAATACGGTGATCATGCCAGGGCATGGCCGACTGTCCACGCTGGGCCGGGAGCGACGGGAGAATCGAGCGCTGCGCACGCTATATGAACGGCGTGAGACGGGGGACCAGGAGGTGTCGGTGGGGTTCAACGAGGGCTACCTGTGAAGAAGGCGTAATCCTGGAGGGTAAGTGGGTGGGATCGAAATGGCATACAACCGATACATACCTGCACCACCCCTGCGGTGAGGGATTTGGCTGGTGGGACGGTAACATCAGCACCCTCCTCCCGGGTAGCACCCGTGTGGGCTCACGCCATTGCTTCTTCTTCTTCTTCTTCCCCCCCCCCATTTTTTTCATCCAAATTGCGTCTTGACTGGACTGTTGGGGTCACCTTCTCTACGCACCCCCGCCGCGGCGTTTCAGTGGACAGGAAAGCGTGCCGCGGGGCTTACTCTGCTGTCGACCTGGTGCCCATGTCGTGGGTTTGTAGTACCTGTGAATATGAGAATGACGGGGTGGATGTGGTCTGCGCTGCGTGTGAGGACCCCCGGCCGGCCGAAGGGATTCCCACTGCTGACGGCGAAGAAGACGATTACCAGCACTTCAAGGTGGGTTTGGTGGTCACAAGCGAGGAGGTGCCGAATGCGAAGCTCTGGCGCCTTAAAGTGGACGTTGGTGGGGGAGTCCCGATGGATGTGGTCACTGCCGCCACGAACGTGCGCGATGGTCATCGAGTCGTGATTGCCTGTGTGGGTGCGATGGTGAAGGGCGAGGAAGTGAAGAAGACTCATGTGAAGGGATTCCCTTCCAGTGGAATGGTGTGTGACTCCGTCATGCTTGGATGGGCCGGCGGCGGGGCTGGAGCCGCGGTCTTGTTACCTGGCACCATGCAACCAGGGTCCCGCCCTCCCGCCACCCGTCCTCGCTGAAGTGCCCGTGTACCAGACTCTGCAAGTGTGATTGTTCTTCAGCTGGGCCCCCTCCCCTCTCACGTTCCTCCTCGCCTTCCCGTTGGGCGCCTCCTTCCCTCATGGGATTGCTAATCGCTCGGGGCACGAGCACTTCAGAGTGTGTGGCGGTCATCCCAATACTGCATTCTTTCCTATTTAAGGCCGATAAGAAAGGCGCGGGTGGGGGCGAGCCTAACTGTGGCATTCGGGTGTGGATAGCTTTAAAGACGGAGAGCTGGCAGACCCATGTGCAAAGGACGCGAGCAGAAGTCCTTCTCGCTGTGCAGAGGTATGCATGTTTTACCGTACCGTGAGGAACATCTTTCCGTGGGGCTCGTTGCACATGCCGGTGGGCTGAATGAGCCAACGCATCCTCGCCTCATGGGTTTTTCCTTTGCGTATTTAGCTGGTCCACGCTGGCGTTATCCTACCACTTGAGCATCTTTGTCAAGGAAACGCAGTGGATCAGCTGTACACCACACACACACCTCCTATCCTCCCCTTCTTCCTAAATATCGTCCCTCCCCCCTCATCAAGAGAAACGTGACGCCTAGGTGCGTAGTGGTGGTGTCTACAGGGCCTTCGTGGTTACTCGTCCCCCAGACTCGCCA
>JAIZPF010000239.1:0-19377 GCA_020509355.1 Blechomonas ayalai
GCCCCCCGCCCCCATACGCTCCCTTTTATTGCTTCAGGTGAAAGGCTAACCCCCTTCCTGCACTGTTTGTTGACTTACTGGGTAGAGGAAAGGGTGTGGGGAACGACAACATAACGGCCCCCCTTCCCCCCACGGATGCTTCGCTGTGCCAGTCTTTTCCCGGGGTCCGTCGCATCGGCGTATGGCAAAGCTTCTTTTTTTTTTTTGAGGCTCTAGCGTGTGGCTTCCCCGGCTGCGACCAATACAGTTACCTCGTTAGTAAGCAATCATTAACTCTTCCCTTTCCATCCCGCAATTCGTGTCGCTCATCCCGTTTCTCCGCCACCCTTTTTTTTTTTTTAGGATGCGGGGAGTGTGATAATTGCCATTCGACAATTCTTGGCTCACCCAGAGAGCGCATACTCTTTATCTGTACACCATGGATATCGGGCAAAAGGAGATCATAGGTAATAGTATCCAGCAGTGCTGCCGTCGCCCTGATGCCCACTGAACGGGTAGTGATGTCCTTACGCGGACCACCCCTCTCGCGAGGTGGTGATGTGGATCTTGACGTCGGAGAAGGGTCCCTACGCGCTAAACACTCCCTTGGTGCTACCAAAAGGTAGGGATGGGGATAAAACAAGTTGGCGCAGGGAAAAGGCACTGGCGCCCGCTGTCAATGGACTCGGTCTCCATCGGCACCCCGCAGATCCCCAGTTGCTTGTGACCTTTTATCCTGCCACTTCCATCAACACCGTCGTGCCAATACAGGGGAACCTAACTACTTTTTCGTAGCGAAGTAGTGAGCAGGGATACCCGTTGTGGCCACATCACGTCAGCCGACCTCGGCTTCCTTCCACCATGGAAGTACTGGGTCCCGGCTCCGCGACGGGGTACCCAGTTACACCAGAGGGGAAGGGGGGGATCATGTGCGCGCGAATGTGTGCCGCTACGTGCCTGTCCTACCGAGACGAGCGATCCTCTATCTGGCACCCATCGTGTACACATGACTGGCGAGCGCATTGTGGGTGCAACCTAGGGCCCTTTAACGTGTTTTTGCCCACATTCCAGTATGTATCAAAGAAGGAGGGCGAAGGATAGCGTCTCGAAACGTGTGAAGGGAAGGAATGAACTGTAGCCATCGTGTGAACTCATTTCGTGACTGCTGTGGCTGTCGCAGGGTAGACCCATGAACACAGCCTACTATACAGCGCGCCAGCGTAATGATCTTCGAGACGGGACTGCCGATGGCAAACGGTACGGCTTTCCTTTCCCACTCTTTTCTACATCGTAAGCCAGCATTAACTCTGCGAGAGGCGCGCGCCCATTTCTGCACTTTGGAGAGAGCGGAGTCCATTGGGTTTTGCATCGTTTCTTCATCTTCGTTGTTCATTTTGCGGGGCAGTTGGCCAGCACACTCTCTTGTGTACTGCACCGCTGCCCGCATAAAAAGGGCCAGAAAGAATGCCCCTCACACGCAATGTGAGTGCACCTGGCGGGGAGAGCAGCATGCTCACTCGTAGCTCCATTCTTCTCTGGATAAACCGTATTCTTTGCACTGACTACAGAACGTTCTCCGATGTTCCTGCGTCCGACCTCGCATTGTTGATGTATGCAGTGGTACGTGATGAAAGCGGACATCCGCAAGTGTCGCTGCAGGAGATACAGTTTACGGCAAATCCCACCCCAGCGGTGCTGCTTCGAAATGCACAGCACGTCCTGACGACCATTCAACGTCTGAGCGCGCAGGACGGCAGACAGGAGGGGGATTGCGTGCAGCCCGCCTCTGGTGACCAGCACCACAGATACCCAACAACATTCCTCGGGGCACAGGTGACACCAGCCGCTTGGGTGGAGGGCCGTGTCTTCGTCGAGGAGCTGATGGTGTGGCGTTGGCTTCGGTTAGAGGCAGCCAAGCGGGATTTGTCAGATGGACGGATCAGCGCCACGGTACAATCCTACCTTGGTGGCGGGCATCGTGTTTCCGGCTCCGCATGCGCTGGCCTTCCCACATGCACAACTACGGCGTCTACCACTGCCCAGACAAACGCCGTACGGGAGAAAAGCGAGGTTGAGGAAGAGCTGCGCCAATCGATCGTGGAGACTCATGAGGTGGTGTGCCCGGTAGCGGGGATGTCGGAGGTGGGTGTAAATATTGGTACAACAGACGAGGCGCCGGCCAAACGTATCCGCTGCGAAGAAAAACTGTCCAACCAGTTGCCTGTGTCTCGCCACCCCAATACGGTGGATACCATGACGCCAGCTAACATGGCGACGTGTACATCGGTTGGGAACTCCGACGAGACATGCCATACCCATTCGTTGCTGTCAGTACTCGAAGGGGCCAATCGGGAACTCGTGCATGCCCGCGACAAAGCGGAAGCATCCTGTATAGACAAGGAAAACCAAAGCCATGCGTCGGTAGGCAGCCCGTGTGTTGGGGGCGCCACAGGTAGTGATCGTAACAGCCTGATCACCTGTACGCATTGCCCGATGGTCTTCAAGCACGCCCTGCAAGCGAACATCACAGCTGTCGATGCGATGGAACGAATCCGGAAGCAAGCGATTGATGCATGCATGCGCCGTGACGAGATGGCGCTACTCTCTGCCCTCGCATCCATTGTGTAGTGCAGAAGAAAAACTGGACGGAATAGGAGAAATAGCACGCAAGGGGAGCGCATGATCTACATAGACACGGACCAATGGATACATCTCTCAGCTACCCATGGGGGGTACATTCTGCTATAAGCTGGGTCTCCCTAACTGCATACACTGCTAGTAGAGAGTCCGCTCGGTGGCTCATGGAACAGAAATAACAACATGAGGGACGGGTGAAGCGGAGAGCGAGAAGATTCTGCAGGGAGAATGGCTGAATATATAGGCGCGGGGAGAGTTCCGGTGCCTTCTTTACGGTTGTGTGCTGGGGAGCTGTGTTCCTGCATGGGTAATCACGCCCTATGTGCATTGGTGTATGATACAAAGTGGCTCCTTCATCGCTTCATTCTTTTTTTTTTCCTATATATCTATGCCATCTTCCATTTGTTGAAGCGTACTTCTCGATTGATACTTTTGAGAGGGACACGCAGCTCTGATAGTCACAGAGCAGAAAGACATCTCCCTCCAATAGTGGACAGGGGAAGATCATCCTTTTAAACCAGCACGTTCCACGGGCGCCCCCGCGGAGTAGGGTCAGGGCAATCTCCCGGAAGGGTGTCCTGGGCCTCACGTACGGTACGAGCGTTGACGGCGGTGGGAAGAGGGGGCAGCGTGGTAGATGCCCCACGGTACTCCGCAGGGCGTGATCACACCGGGCAACGCCGCTTCCGTAGGCACCAATTCCTTCACCAAGCGATGGGGACGGGGCTTCAGGGCAACTGACCGCAGTGACCCGCAAAAGAAGCATGTTGATAATGTATATGATCCGTCCTTTGGCTCTCCTAGTGTACACTCTGGTGTACCCACGGACCGCACGGCGGCTGTTCCCTCGCCTTTTCCCTCCGATGATGCTTCATTTCGCTACTCCGTTGGTACCAATGGTAATATCCTATCACCGTCTACTATGTCCGCGTCCCCTACCTTGCCACGATCTGTGCCCGCCGCAAGTCTGTCACTCCGCAGTAAAAGGATGTTGGCAAAATCATCAGATAATGCAGCGACAGAGGGGGAGCGCCTTCACGATACCCCCCCTCCTGCTTTCCTTGATGAGCTGAGTCCTATTATGACCGACACTGATAATCAGAAGTTCACCCCTCATTCCAAGCGCCCTTCGCCAGCTGACCAGTTGGCGGCCCTCCGTTTTCGCACACGGAGGAGAGCCAATCGGTTTGTACGCTTTGTTTTAAGTATGCGCGTCTTCTTTCCGCTGGTATTTTTCATATTGCTGTTTCTGACCGTTACCGTGGCGCTCTTCTTCGCGATCATTGTGCCTCGTAAGGAGGACCATGATATGATCTTTCAGTATCACGATGTGCAACTGCAGAATGTTAAATTGTCTGTGTTCAGTATGGTAAACCAAGTCGTCCTCCTCGCATCGTCAATTGATGGGCTCTACGTGAATGAGACTATTAACGTGGAGGAGGGCATGGCGGGCCGACTGTGCGCGATGCTCATGGATCAAGACAAGTTTCACCTCATTGTCAGTATAACGTTGTTTGATTTGACCAACCAACAGAGCGCCTCCTGCGCAGTCTATGATGATGCAGAGGACAGCTATCTGGCGATGCAGAGCAGGGATGAAACCATGAACATTGGCTACATCGTCAACGAAACCTTTTTTGAGTATCCACCCACCAAGTACATTCGCCGCCTAGAGAGTGAGGGAAACGTCACGGTAGCAGAGATGTATGCAAGCTTCGCCGCTACCAACGCGGTAGAGTATTATGTAGACTGGAAAACACAGCACCCGGATGAGCCCATCAATAACTCGAAACTGTGGACATCAGGCTACCCCACACTGGGACGAGGGCGATTCATTTCCCCTTACATGAAGAGCGACCCAAACCAGGAGGATAGTGTGCTTGGCTTTATCGCTGTAGGGACGGAAGCTCCGCTGGTGTTTAACGGTCTAAAAGGTGTTGACAGTAGCCCCACCACTGGCATTCGCTTCATGATGTGCCGGAGGGGGAACAGCCCCGAGAGCAAGAAGGAACTCTTTGTTCTGAGTAACAATTGGGGCCAGCCCCCCGTTGGCACGCTGGACGCGTGGAATGCATCCCGGTTCAACCCCTCCGGCAATGTCAGCGCAACGATTCCCGTAGCAAACCTCACGATAAGCGAGATTACGGACGATCTCATGCTAGCGGCGATGAAACATATCGATCTGTGGCAGGTGATGAGAGGTTCATTCCAGAAGGTTGAATTCTATTTCGCTGGTTACAATGCCGTGGTGTCCGCCGAGTATGGGCTCAACTCTGGGCTGCCCGTCCTTTTGGTTGTCGTGACGACCCATGGCTTTGTGGCTGGACCGCTCTTCAGGTACATGGGCCTGTGCATCGGGTTTGGCTATGGCTCATTAGCGCTGCTCGTCTTCATATTCTATTTGATTATCAGGCTGCTTCTGTACCGTCCGATGAGGCGGATCTATCGACTGCTTATGACGGACCTGATTCTCTTCGCACCCGCTGAAGAAGCCACAGGAATGCTGAAGATCATCAATCCACCGCAACGGGGTAGCTGCCTGATGTACCGATTTGATGAAGTGGCGAAGGTGCTGAAAGCGTATAAGGGCCTTCACCACAGTTTGCGTGTTGTGATGTCCTACCTGCCTGATGGGTATTTCCAGCAGCTACAAGAGCGCCATACCCTGCTGCTTGATAATTACCGGGAGCAGTCGGAGTCCTATTGTCTGCAGAAGACAAGGTTTCATTCACCTGACACGCCCAGTCTGCTCATTGAGGATGAGGTGGACAAGGTGGGGCCCCATTCGTCGACCGAGCGGAAGGACTTCTGCACAACAGTTGTGTGCACGAAGATATACATATTTCAAGCGATCGAGCAGGCGCTAACAGCTGGTCTCGCCTATTCGGCGCCCCCATTGTGGACCACTTCCAAGCGGTGCTGCAGAGAAGATGTTTTTGCCATTGTGGTGACGGCGGTAACGGAGTTCGGTGGGGCGATTGAAGTTCTTTCGCCGGAGTGCACAGTGCTCAGCTTTGGCGGCCATGAGTACGACCTCTATGGATCCTCAGCCAGCACTCAGTCCGCCCTGCAAGCCGCATACTGCGCCCTGTACATACAGTCAAAGCTCATTGCTGACACAGATGCCCACTGGCACACGTACATGATGCTCGATACCGGATTGTATAAATTCGGCCGACACCATTCCCACGGGCATACATACTTGATATCTCTGGGCCGAAATGTGTACCCCGCCTTTCATACGATACTCCCTCTCCTGCATGTTCACATTGGTGTGACCGAAGAGGTGGCGCTCCACATCCGTGACCGCATGCGAGTGATACCACTCGAAGCACTATACGTGGACGTCGCCGGGCCCGGCACTCAGGAGCTGATTGTAGTCTACGAGCTGCTTGGCGGAACGGTGGACAGTGTGAGCTGGCGATACTATGCCATGTACTTCAACAGTGCGTTCCGAATGATGGTAATGGGGGAATATGATAAGGCCCTCTCACAATTTGAGGAGATGATGAGCATTCCCGTGGTGGCCGACTGTGTGCGACAGACGCACGACGGCGGTGAGACAATAAACGGTGTGGAGCTTCTTAACCACTACCAGTTGGAGCGCCTCACGGAGGAGTGTGCATCACATCTGTGTATGCGTGACACCACGCCATACGTTCGCAAGCCGCTATCACCGGAGATGCTGCACTACTTGCGCACAGCGATCAAACAACGGCGGAGATCTTTGATCTCAAGCAATGTCCACTTATTTCTTGCCAAACGGCGATACTCCCAGCAGAAACAGAAGTATGGTGGTGGGCGCTTACCTAACGTAGGCGCCACGCGTTCTCTCATCGCAGGCGTAGGTGGTAGCGAGACTGGAGACGCTCTCGGGTCTACCAAAAGGTCTGGGTGGCTCCCGACGGTCATCCATGATCACAACGGCACCGAGTGGCAGCGCAGTGAAAACTCCTTGCAGGCCGGTGATGGTGACTTCCCTGTCTACCTCGCACTGTCACCGCAAGGCACCCTTGCGGCTATGAAGAAATACCAGTTCGTCAGCAGCCTCTGCGATCACCCTCTGCTCAATGTTCAGGAAGAACTCTACAAATTGTTTCCCCCGGAAACGGGCAGTATGGAGACAATCCAGTTTCTTGGCTTTTCCACTCAAGTTGAAGGAGCTGCTGTTATTATCATGGAGTACTTCCCAGGTGGATCCTTGCTTGAGACAATGGACCGCTACGGACGCATCCTGCCGACCAGCGTTACAGAGATGTGTGTAGTGTCCATTGTGAACGGACTGCGCCACTTACACGGACGCGGCATAGTGCATGGCGACTTACGCCCACAGAACGTTCTCGTTGGCGTGGATGGGCGGTGCAAGCTGAAGGGGTTCTTTGGCTGCCAAACCCGTGCAGCAGAGCTCTTTGGCAGGTGGCCCAGCTGTTACCAAAGCGAGGAGACAATATTACACGGGGTGATAACTTCAGAGTCGGATGTATATTGTGTCGGTTTGCTACTTTTGACGATGATCACGGGAGGCCCGCCATGGCGATGGGCCCCACATGTAGAACGAAGTCACAACAGCGACGAGCTGCGGACGCTGCTTACCGAAGGCGACACTCAGTTTGCTGATGCCATACGCTCGAAGGAGTTAGAGCTGACATTACTGCCACTCTCGGAGACGAACGGGAGCAATGCACATTTATGGAATATTGCACGAGCCTGCTGTTGCGCCAATCCATCAGAGCGGCCAGGCGTTGATGAGTTGCTGTCTAGGTTCGGTGCAACGCACTGAAACGGAGGCGCAGTTTCGCAACGTTCGCACAAGAGTAGATGCGTTTGAAAGGATATACACGCGAAAATAAAACGCGAATCAGCAGACACAGCTGACGATCTGGGGCACGCCGTAAGCGTCGTGCCGGACGATTGTGTACATAACTTTGAAATATACAAGAAGGGAGATCCTTTTTGGGAGGGGGCAACGTTTCGCTCCTCCCCTTCGTAACACACTGCGTGATTCTCGAACGAAACGTTTGTTTGACGCCATCATGTAGGGCGTGTACGGGGATTGACAGTTCATCCTTTTCGCTTTGCCAGTGCGCGTACAAGCCACATTTTGTTCTCCTCCTCCCCACCGTCGTGACTTTCCACAGTCCCAACGCGAAATATGAACAACATGACAACGGCTGATACTGTAATCAAAAAACCTACCCAGCACTTACCAAACCTCCTTGGAGATCCCTTCCATTTTACAACACCCTTATCGTCTCCTCTTACCGCAAACAATGACTGCAAGCTCCTCTACGAAGTTCAGCACACCCCAACACGAATACCCCCAATCAGAGATAGCAAAACAAGTAATAGAACCGTAGCCGCTGTCATCCGCCAAGACAACACCATAGTGCAGGAGAAAGAGGTTCGGAAATGCGATCGTTCACCAGTTCTCTCGGACGATGAGTACCACATGCACTATTAGCTGAGCAGCGGTGACCCAGTTTGTGCAGCAGGATGCTGTCGTGCGCTATTGACGGGCGTGATTGCGATGAATTTGAGCGTGTGGCGGCGGAGTGGGTCAGCCAGTACCTCCCGCCGGTGCTGTACGCGAAGGTCGTCAGCGCCTATCCAAACCTCGGGGTTCCATCCGCCTTCAGCGGCAACCTGTCGAAGGACGTGCGCCGACCGAGGGGCTGGCTCATCCCGGTCGCCGTCGTGGCGGGAGTTACCTGCGCCATTTTGGTTGCCGGGGCCCTCTTTTGGTGGTGGCGCGGGCGCGGGCGCCAGCAGGCGCCAAAGGAGGAGGGCCCAAACAGCCCATACTTGGAGTGAGGAAAGTCCCCCTGGCACGTGCCGGGGCTGCAAAGGGCGGCTGAACGCGAAGCAAGCTGCTTCCGCACCAGGCGCCGAGTAAATGATTGCTTCGTAGTTTCTTTATTCATCGACCAGCAGGTTAATGATACTCATGCTCTTTCCCTGATTTTGGTGACAGCCACCGCTGATCTGCTGCCCCCGGAGAAGGAGGAAAGTACGTCTTCGAAGCGCAGCGCGGCGTATGCGGGAGTAGATGCCAGCGAAGCCTGCGGGCGCGGGCGTGCCGGGAGGCGGTAGTAAAAGCGTTGCGTGAGGGCTCTGTCTCCAATGGCGCCCCGGGCTATCCCTTCCTCCCCCGTGGATGTCAGTAGCTGATGCCCAGCCAGCGTTGCCCCACACTGTCCGAACTGGATGTGCCCGCCAATTGGTTTCCCTTGGCGAGGCCGCCAGGCGCAAAGCCACCGTGGCCACTCGGAGCGGCGCGACTATTGGCCTCCCCCTGAACGGATGCTGCCGGGCCCTGCCACAGCGGTGAGGTGTGGGCATAAGTGGGGAACAAGCATTGTGCTTCAGTGTACTTTTCTATTTGGAATCGAGGCCGTACGATTGACTCTTGGGGGACGTGCTCATTGCATAGGGTCCGCTCCTCGATCCGCCAGCGTGACGGAAATCTGCCGAGAGAACGTGAAAGCAGTCGATTATTAAGTGCTTGGACTGATCTATTGTGGTGGCCGATGCCAGCTTCAGTTGCGAGTCTTGCTTTTGATGTTGCTCAACCCGCACACGGGTGCCGGCCCTTCGTCGTTACGAAGAGGAAACTGATGTGTGCTATGGTGCTGTGCGTCACTCGAGAGTGAAGTTGCTCCGGGTGATTTCGCTATCCCCTACGTGCGTGTGTGATGCTTCTTTCCCTATTTTTAACTTCCAGTTGCGGAGGTTCAGCCGATAAGGCTCGATGAGGTTATTTGTTTTTGAAAGAAGCAGCGTCGCCAACCCCCAGATGGGAGAATTCCTCCGTGAGGGTTCGAGCGGGATGGTAACAGCAAGGAGCAAGTCAATGCTTCACATGTCAGAAGACCTACAAGCGGCAAGTGGACAGTTGGAGGCGGAGTGATTAACCAGCCCGCCTGTGGCGGCACCTCTCTTCGCGAAGTGGAGGGCGGGCCCACCTTCTAAGCCAGCACTTTTTGGATATTCCCATTCTCTCTCTCTCTCTCTTGTGAGCGCCAGGGCGCCGTACCGAGTGTGTCGTGGGGAAGGGACGCGGTATGAGGTCAAGGGCTGTTGGCGTGAATCTGAAACAGAATACGGGGGAGTGAGGATTAGATTGCTTTTGCTTCAGCGGTGTTTGCTTTCTACATGTTACACTCTGATCACGCTATTCCCCGCAACCATTGTTGTATACATGAACAGTAAGCACAGTTGAGAGCTTGATCAACTGTTTGATATTTTCACCCGCTCTCCCACACCCAGTTTGTCACCACTAGATGCTTTATTTCATCGTTTTTGTGACAGTGTGAGAACCAAACGCGGGGCGAGAGGGGAAAGGGAAAACAAATGATACCATCCCACCTATTACCACTGAGTCAACTGAACTACGGGGCAACGGGGGGCTACCACAGCCTGACTGTAGGAACTGAGCATGCACTGCTTTAACGAAATGACCAATGGCAACGGCTCGCGTGGCGGGATTCACCAAGGACCACCTTTCATCCGTCACTTTCCAATCTCTCGACACACTAAGGGAACACCTGGCCGACGCCTCCGTAGAGAGTTCACCCCGCACCTGTACGGCCGCGTGTGCCCTCACCGGCGCACGCACCCGCGGGAAGCCACACGGGGTGAATGCACGCTAACAACACACTTCCACCTACGTCCTTCCCAAGCGAGGGAACATGAATGGGCTGGCATGAGCGGCATGCTTCACTTCGGTGGACTCGAGGGGCATTTACGTCCCGAACTGTCGGACTGTGTGGCCCGCCATTGCATGCTCAGGGACACACCAATCACTCCAATCGGAGCGGGGGAAAAGAGCGGTACCAATCGGCGGTTGGCGTGGTGCAGGCGGTGGGCCGCTAGCCCGCACGTGCGCAGGCTTGCCGTTGGCTCTCACTCCCTTTCCCCCGCCGTCTGCCATCTCCCGCGCGGGTTGTGTGACGCCTTTCCGTGTGGGGGAGGCGGCCGTGCCCCGTGCGCCAATCGGCACTTTGGCGCCATTGGACCCGACGCAGCACCCCAAACGACCCACATGCCGGCAGTCACCGCTCATGCTCTGTTGGTGCGTTGGTGCTGGGAGACAGTAATTATGGGCTGCCATACTTCCTCACACACACATGTGGTGTGAAACGCGGCCATGTACAGTCTGTGGCTATTTTTTTTTCAGTGTACGTTTAACCTGCACGTGCTACACCCTACGACCTCAACTCTCGCTCCGGGTAAGGCTCGAGCGAGTATTTCGTACGTCCCCCTGAGTCTCTTCCTTCCCCACCTGCGATGTTTAGTGTCACTTGTGTTGACCCTCGTCGGTGTTACTCTCACTTGTAGTGCAGCTCCCCTCGGAAATTCTCTAAGCAGTCTAGAGGAGCCAGGGGGAGAGATGGTTAAAATATTATTCTGGGGGGGGATTGTAAAGAAGTTATGGGTGAGGGGGGGGAGGGCTCTCGCACGGCCTCCCCCCTCTACGACAGCGAGGGCGTCCATACTTGTGTTTGGCATCGTTGGCTGTAACGGGTCTCCAAGGTGGAACAGTTTGATCAGGAATACCGGAAGTTTCACGTTTGCTAGTATCTCCTCGCGGTCGACCTTACCAACTCCGCAACTCCGTCTGACCTCCCCCAGCGCTGAGCAGGCAAGTAAGTGGGAAGGGGTTTCTTCGCACAGGATCTTTAGTTCGTTGTGTGGTCGTTTGGTCGGAGGTGCACATTGACATTTTTGACTGTGCGTGGTTAGGCCGCTCTGCGTCGCAAATGCTTTCGAACATCTGGCACGTTGTATGCCAAGGGAGCGTGCCGTCCATGAGTGGGTCCTCCCATCGGGGAGGAGCTGCCTGATCTACGTCGTGCCTTCGTGAATTCTGCGTGCGCGCGCCATATGTGAGCCCTTCTTTGCGTCCGGGGCTCCGGCTTGCTGCGCTCCCATTCCCGCGGAGGCCGAGGGCACGTCTCGGGCTGAAGGGGCGGGGGTGACGCCGGCGCCCGCTTCCTCCCGCGGCGCGGAAATTTGGTCTTGCGATGTCGCGGCGCTTCCGGGACGGCCGTCGTGTAGAAAGCACCCGCGCAAGCGAAGCATGGCTCTATTGGGATGGTCCTGGCATTCGTGTTGTTTCACGCTCTCTGTTTGCTTTCTGTAAGTGGAGGTTGTTGTTTTGCATGATGGCCTGCGTTTGTGCCGGCCGGGTGGGGTTCATAAAAATTGCGCGCCCGCCGACGGGGGGCTGCGTCCGGTTTTAGGCAAGGGAAGTGGCGTATGTGGGGCACGCTGCGCCGATCCCTCTCGTGTGCCATGTCTTTTGAACGGTGGTCCAATCGGTTTGTGATGAAGGGCAGGGTTCATGAGTTGCTTTGAACGTGTTTTTTTGAAAGAAAAATCTGTTACCTTTGACATTTGCGCATCGCTGTGTGTGGCCGCGTTTGGGATGGAAGCGGGAGTTGTGCAATCTTGTTTTTTCTGATTTTCATTGGACGGCATCCGAATCACGATGTCTTTGGTTGACGAAAAA
Source organism: Blechomonas ayalai (assembly GCA_020509355.1). Classification (NCBI taxonomy): domain Eukaryota; phylum Euglenozoa; class Kinetoplastea; order Trypanosomatida; family Trypanosomatidae; genus Blechomonas; species Blechomonas ayalai. Next base: position 12,128 of record JAIZPF010000239.1, read on the forward strand.
CTCTCATGGATGGCTGCATCGCGGCAGTTCTTGCTACTTTCCTCGCGCGGCGATGCGTCAGGAGGGAAGGGGTTCCTTGTCCAGGTCCTCATTCTCGGTTGTTTCGGACGCGTCTGCGTAGTTCGCTTGGAGCCCCCCCTCCCCCTTGGGTGAAAGTTGGCTCCGGGGGGGGGTCCCGGGGAGGTGGAAAGTCGTGGCTTCCCCGTCTGCCAATGGCGCCGGCCGTAAAGAGCGTACTGGCTAGGTTTTACCTCGCAATCTTATGTGATATTATGAATTGCAGTTGGGCAAGCGTGTGTTAGTGACCGCCGGAAGCAAGAATTTAAGAATTGACCCCCCCTTTTAGTGTCGACTGAAGGCCATTCTGAGGAAAAGATTCCTGTTAGTTTTCTCCGTTCTTTCCTTTCGTCGTTGATGAAATGGTTTCTCCGTATTGATGGGATTATTTAGGGATTGAGGTGGCTATTGTCTTTGGTAGGTGCTGTATCACTTTTCCGTGCATCCCCACAGCGGGCAGGTGATGCACGGAAAAGTAGTGAGTAACAGTGAATGCGTGTTCTTGTTGGGCACTGCATCTGAGTAAATAATTTCAGCGAAAATAAAAGTTGATATCCTTGGTCCAGGTTGTGCTGAATAAGTTCATCGCACTATTTTCCATGACAGCAAGGGACGCACGGTTTAACGGAGGAAGGTGGTGCTTGCTCCTAGCCAGTATTACTGTCCACCAATCATATCTAGAAGCAAACAATAATTATTTTAAATACAAATGGGCCGCGCTACGGTTAGGATCCCGCGTGAATGACATTATGGCTATTCTATCTTAATTGTATGCGCTCATTATAGTGCGTGCAGGCTGACAACTGTACTATAAGAAAAGTCTTTGTTGTCACATATACTTATTGCTATTTTATTCCAATACTTTATTGTGGGTGTCTTAATCACTTTCTTTTTTGTCGCGCTTCTGCCCCCTATTAATCTGCCAGAATGAGGTTTCCAAGCATGTCACTAATATTTTGTAGTGATGGCCAACTCGCTCTGTCTTATTGGCCCCATAAGGAATATGGTGAGGGTACGTTTTGTGACAACATTAGATATTCACTCTAGCGGAATTGATGCCTACAATATTTGAATTAGCACCGTAATGATATTATTGTTGACTAGTAACTCTAATATCACACCAATGAGCATTGTTAGGATATCACATGGTTATATAGGCTTCCTTAGAAGGTAGTGGCCAGTTACGCAATTGCGTCCGGAGTTCCAGCCTTACTGAGAGATCTGACATTTTGCCAAGTTTGGTATCGCATTTGTTAGCTTCTTATTGTGGTGTGTTGTGGTTATTACCAACTCACCACTAGTAGTTTATTTTTGTCATTCACTTTACCATTTTGTTTATGCGTTTTCTTGCTACGCATATTCTTTCTGATGTACGGAAAGCGGTAGTGCTTTGTTCTTGAGCGCGAATATAGAAGTTTTTCTTGTACATAACCGGAGAAAAATAATAATGACAAAAACATTTGTTAGCTTGAAGCTGAAAATGCATGAACGGGCTCTCTATGGTCACTTCTTTTCATAAACAGTTGTGCACCATTTCAGATGGTACTGTTCACACATTCATTTGTTTGCTCTGTACATTTCTGTGCTTCCTGAAGAAGAACTCCCATCGTAAAGATTCTTTTTCGTTCCTTTACTTTGTTGTTGGGATGGAGATTATATTATATTGGCGTCAACTAATCATGTGGAAGCACATAGCCTTCATTGAGTAATATGGTTACAGGTTGTGATGCCGGTGGTAGGATTATGCTGCCACATTTTTCTATTAATTCTTCAATTTGTGACAACAATTGCTATTAAATGTATTATTTTTTCTCAACCGATATTCAGGTGTAAATGAATATGTGTTTCTCCTTGCAGGGTTAGATTTCCTCATCTTTTCCCCCAATTTGTGACTTTTACAGGACTGTCCTTTTTTAAAATTCTTCCAGTGCCAGTTTGTGTATTCACATCCCTTCTTACCTCTTTTTTCCTGACTTTCTGTAAGAAGTTGCCAAAAAAGTAATATAGTGCCGTTCTCCCCCATCCTTTTAGGCATTTTAATTATGGGGCAATATAGAAGCTCAGTGCCCGAGTCGCAGGGATGCAATGTAGCTTCCAACGAAGAGAATGTTCTGCTCAGCGGTGGAGAAAGTGATAGACATACCATGCCTAGCGCTAAACTGTGCGACCAAATCCCGATTTTCGTCGGGTGGAGCCCAGCCAGCCCAAATAGTCGTATTTTAACCGATGATCTTGCTGCAACAATAGCTGAGGCTTTGCCGGCGAGCTGCCGTGAAAGCGACAACGGTAACGCATCAAAATGGTTGTTATTATACAGTAGTCATGTTCACGGCAAGTCATTTAGCCGACTAGTCCAGTGTGTGGCAGAGAAAGGTCCTACCGTGACTGTGATTAAACCGTGTGGTACGACACGTCTTTTTGGAGGTTTTTGTGAAAGTGACTGGCTGTCTGTTTCGGCTCGGGAGCGCATGGACAAGCGAAGATCGGCTGCCTTATCGCGTGCTATGCGTGAAAAGCAGAATTACCGTTCTGAATCCAGTCTCCCTGAGAATCAGAACAGTGCCTTTTTCGGTAGCAAAGTGTGCTTTGTATTTTGCGCCGGTGGTGAAGGCGAGGGGAAGGCATCGAGTCGCGGAAATATTTATTGGTCGCACCCTTCTGTGAATAGTAATTTTATGTATTTGTTTGATAGTCACCCTGTGGATGAACGGAAGGGATTTGGGATGGGTGGTCAGCCTGGCTATTATGGCTGGTTTATTGATGGGTGGCTCGAAAAGGGGTTCTGCCATGGCGCTCGATGCACAACTTTTCAAAACCCTCGACTTTCATTATCGGAGAGTTGGGAGGTGGATGCGGTGGAGGTTTATGCTGTGAAACCAGAAGTTGTTGCGAGACTCAGTACGGCTTCTGGAGCGCTCCCTGAAGGAAGCTCGTGTGTCTCCGGTAATCCGAATGCCGATGTTAACAAGGTGCTGCTGGAACTCCATGGCGTTCACGTTTTTGATAACCATGAGCGACCTGAATGCTAGTGACAAACTGATTTCCAGCTTTTTGTAGAGTGTACTTGTTAAAATGAGTCGCTGAATATCTTTTTTTTTTTTTTGCAGGTATTCCATTGTTCATGTAAAGTATATACAATATGAGCTAAAAATATTCTTCTACTCTTATTACTGCTGTAACTTTCACTGCATGCGAATGCAGTAGATTTGTAATTGCGTGCCTAACTTCTTGAAAAAAAAAAATGACGATTTTTTAAAACTTTTTGTGTACCATTTTTTATAGGATCAACCTAAAGCCGTACATTTGCTGTGATTAGGCCACAGGTATCTTGGATGACTGCCTGCATATTTACCGTACTGCTGTTTGGTGAAGTCAGGGCATTGTGTAACTGTGCGAATGAGATATCCATTTCTCTTCCCCACACCCCTTGCTCTGTACCGGATCTTTGGAGCGCTGTGGTGAACGCACTTATTGACTCTGTACAATGTGACGATGATAAGGTTAACATGGAAACCATTTTGCGTAGCAGCTGCTTAGCTATCAATAATCTTATGGTGGATGTGAAGGAATTTACTGATAGTGAGCATCTGGAAGTTACTGTGAAGGACGATATCGCTGTGATCCCACCTGTTAGTGGAGGATAGAGAGATCTGTTCCTACATGCGGCCGGGGATAATACCACTCCCATTTTACTGGTGTGTTCATCAAGTGCCGCTGACTCTGACTCTCATCTTTTTGTGTGAGGGGTACTTGTGGGTCTGGTGTACTGCCTGCTTACGGATTCCCCCACTTTTCATCCCGCCTCTGCTTTCTTGCCGTGCCATAACGGAACTCTTTTACCTGCTACTTGGATACTTGGGCGTTAATAGCAGAGTGATAATGACTGACTATGAGGAATATGGCGATTATCAGAAGCCTGATTTTACGTATCCGTTTCTTAAAGATATCGATGTGAACAATCCCCCTCCCTCCATAGTTGTGCCGCAACAATATCTTGTTGCGATGGGCAATATGGAACGGCAGTACTGGGAAATCAAGTCAAAGAACTACAACGTTATAGTATTTTTTAAAAAGGGGAAATTTTACGAGCTTTATGACTATGATGCCGTCATTGCTAACCGAGAGTTCGGTCTGCGACTCGTTTTTGACACCACTAACCGCGGCAAAATGCGCCTTGCAGGGGTGCCAGAGCAAAGCTTTAGTGAATGGGCACGTTTGTTTGTATTTCGGGGCTACCGCGTGGGGCGCGTGGAGCAGATGAAGGATGATGATGGTGATGCCACAGGCTCATCACTTGCAAAGGGTAAGATTATCTCGCGTGAGCTGGTGGAAATACTTACCCCTGGCACGGTTACTGACCCTGCTATGCTGTCCGATCACAATGCAGTGTTCATCCTATCCCTTGTACCCGTGAATAATGGCTCTGTGATTGACGCCTTTGCTGTAGACCTCTCTCGACGAGTAGTATACTGGTGCCCGTGCGGTGATGTGAGGGATATTCAGCGTCGCTATGCTATTTCCGTGGCAGGACCTTCTTCGGATGCAGAGAGCGCTGCCGCCAGGGACACAGCCCCTTCTCTGGGGTACAAGGATCCAACCCATGGGTCTGCATTCCGTTCGCTGTCGTCACTGCTGCATCAGTTTCATCCAAAGGAAATTGTTGTGCCTGCCACCCCAGACACGGAATTGTCGCGTGCAGTGGCTTCCGTGACTACGTGGGTGGAGACCGAAGGATTTGTTGTGCAGCGTGTGGAGTTGGATGCATTTGATTACGTGCAGGACGTTGATGCGGGTGCTAGTGATGGCCTTCCCTCGGAGGCGCGCCAGCTGCTGCGACAGTACTTTTTAAAACTACGGTTGAGCAGCGGCATTGACCTTCTCCCCGAGGCGACGGTTTTCACTACTCATATGGACCATGGTTGCGCACCCACCCCCCTTTTCCTTGAACCAGCTTCAAATCCGGCGTCCCACGCATCTTTTCTCACTGCCGAAAGGAAGTTGGATCGCGGTCTCGTTTTGGACGCGAATACGGTCAGCAATCTTGAGATCGTATCCAATCTTCAAGATGGAACGGAGAAGCATTCCTTGAATGCCACCGTTAATCGTTGTTGCACGAATGGTGGAAAGCGGCTCTTTCGGATGTGGCTGCTTCGCCCGAGTGCTTCTGCCGCTGTGATTCGAGGTCGACAGGAAACTGTGCGCTATTTGACGCAACAAGCGCTAAGCAAGGAGTGGGGCTGCCACTCGGATGACTCCCAAGCGGAGCATCAGGGTCGTTCAGAGTCTTGTGCCTCTGTCGGTCAGAAACACCGGCGTACTTCTTCGACAAGCAGTTTTGAGGACCGCTTTTCCAACTTGACAGGCGTAGATTTTGAGCGAAGCCTCTCCCGCCTAGCGGACATGAAGGCATCTCAGCGTAACATTGCTTACGTTGACCCGCTTGTCCAGTACAAGAAACATCTCGGCATCATTCTCTCAACAATAAACGCCTTTGAGGAGATGGTGGGTTGGGCGGGGCTGTTTCGGAGGACGTGCTCCATGAGTTCCACGGAGGTTCCCATGCCCCCACTGCTGGACGAACTGCTGACAGCAATGGAACAGGCGTCTGTCAGCGTACAGGCTATTGGCCAACTGTTCGACCGCCGGGCTGCCGAGGACTCTGGCATGGTGATTCCGACCCGCGGGACATGCCAGGAATATGACGACGCTGTTGACAGGTTGACCATGTTGGAGACGCAACTCCACACCGAACGGAAACGCGTTCAACGGGATGTGTTCAAGGGTGCTGACGTGCAGTTCACTGACCTTGGTAAGGATCTTTTTTTGATGGAGGTAGCGCTGAGTGAGGCTCCCAAATTGACTCCAGACGGGATGATTGAGCGTGCACGCAACACCAAGTGCGTCAAGTATGCCGTGCAGTCAATCGAGGCTCTGGCGAGCGGACACAAATCCGCTGCGGCAGCCAAGTCGAGCGCGCTTCTAAACGTACTATGCAGTGTGGCGACACGTATTTGTGAGCAGTGTTCCTCTTTGTATGCTGCCGCGAGTGCTCTTTCGTACGTTGACTGCCTCATGAATCTAGCTCAGCTACACGAGCGACGCTGCACAAGTATGTGCTTCCCTACCGTACTCGATTACGTGAGCACAGAGCAGGGATGCGCACATGTAAGTGGTGAGAATTTGGTTCATCCCTTGCTGACGACCGCGCCTGTGCCGAACACCATCCACCTTGACGCAGCACAAGGCCGCGTTCTCGTGCTAACAGGCCCTAATATGGCCGGGAAGAGCACCCTCATGCGCACGGTGGCAGTAAACGTGCTGCTTGCACAACTCGGCGGACCCGTTTTTGCCACTGCCATGGAACTTAGCCCCACAGAACGCATTTTTACTCGAATTGGTGCCAGGGATGCCACGAACAAGGGCCAGAGTACCCTCTTTGTGGAATTAAGCGAAACTGCAGAAATTTTACGATCAGCGACGGGGCGCAGTTTGTGTCTGATCGATGAGCTGGGTCGCGGTACTTCCACGCATGACGGCTTTGCCATTGCACACGCCACGCTTCAAGCTCTAAAGCATACCAAGCCGTTGCCACCACTCACGCTCTTTTCAACGCACTACCACGCACTTGCGCAGGAACAAGAGCGGGACGAGGCACAGGATACCGATGGGTGTCTTGTACAGCTGGGATACATGAACTTTGCATTGAGGCACGGTGAGTCGAGTGTGCCGACCGTCACATTCTTGTTTCATCTTGTTTCCGGTATTTGCAGTCGCAGCTACGGCGTGGAGGTCGCCTTAATGGCTGGCATTGACCCGACAACGTTACGACTTGCGCAAGAGAAGTCGAACTCGCTAGCCAGGCTAACCGCGCAGCACGAGGACATAAGGAAAGTGATGTCCTTCATGAACACGTAGCAGGAACTATAGCGGTAGGTGGCCTTGCTGCCCGTTCATCTTATGCTCCATCTCTTCTTTCACTGCTGTCCTACTCCTTCACGGACGACGGATAATATAATTTTCTGTATATCGCATTACGTTCACACTGAGAGAACGGGGGGGAAACCTTCGAGTATAGAGCGAGTTCATCTGGCCAGTGTTGTGAGGACCCGCTGGGAGTGGGAAGTGAACAAGTGTGGTAACCGTTTGCAGCAGATCGCAACAGAAGAAGGGTTGCCTATATATATATATATATA
>JAIZPF010000240.1:1241-19295 GCA_020509355.1 Blechomonas ayalai
CTCATCCCTCCGAGAATCTCGCGGGGGACCGCGCCAATTTCCAGCCGCATAGGTCACTAAGCAAATTAAGGACTCGCAAGTTCTGATACCACAGGAGAGCGGCCCGGAGGGGGCAGGGGGGACTTGTGCTCTGGTAGCTGCTTATTCGCGATGAAATGCACTGTGCACCCGAAGGGCACGTTTGATCCTGTAAAGCGGTATCTCTCTCACTTCCCTCATTGCTCCTTCCTTGCTCTGCAAATCAAGGCAGACAGAAGGTTCACAAATGAAGGCCGGTCTCCTAATTCGAACTCTCAAATGTGCTTATCTAACAATAATCCCTAGACCTTGACTTACGCATATCGTCATATTCAATAGAATGTGGATATGCGATCATATTTTACTTCCCATTTGGCGGCTCTGATCGCTTAGCACCAGATGGGTAGGAAGCCCTTGCCACCCGTGTTTGTGGCAATGCCCAAAAGCGCTCTTTTGAATGCGCACTTTTCACGACTGAGGAAACGGTGTGCGTTATAAATTCAGTTGTTCCCTGCTGGCTTATCTTTCCGCTGTTGTACTAATGGAGGGGAAGGTACGCCCCTACCCTCGATTTAGCGTATAGGCAGCCAGAGGGAGGGGAAAGAACGGAAGGTATGTGAGCCATTTGGTGCATCGCCATGCAAAGCATTTCTCCTGTCAACACGTTGTACCTTGCATCACCTTGTTCATGTAGCTAGCCTATGGACCACTGCCGCCACCAGTTTAGCTGGCTCGTTAGAAATAGGTAAAATACCTATTTTGTATTGTTTGTTTCTTAATTTCATGTTCAGGTTTCTATTGCTCTTCACACTTCCTTCTCTCTTTGCAGGTGCAGCTGTGCGTGCCAGCACACTTCTCGAGGAAAGTTCATATTAAAAGCAAGGGCAGTCACCCTCTCCGTGCTCACATTGGGGTGCCAGTAGAAAGGATTCACAAAATCAATGTTACGCAATAGAGCCTGGTAGCTCGCCCAGAAGCACCTGCGTACTTGCTCGTTGCCTTTTTAATAGTCGCTCCTATAGACAACTAATAAGACACACCGCTGACGGTACTGAACACTCGTATGACACTCGTGGCGTAAGCTGATTCCTTCCGTCATCTCTTGACCTCTGTACGTAGCGTTCGTGACGTCGTTCTCGCTAGAACAGCCCTTTTCAGAAGCGTCGCTGACGACTCGCTCTCGCTACCTTGAAAAAATGCAGCCATTTGAATGGTACAGGACAAACGAGGACTACTAGATAAAAATGTCGCCAGCTCATTAAGTTGATGTACCCATCTACATTTGATGGAGGGGCTAACCACCACAAACATGTTCCACCGTTTTTACAAACTTTGTGTTGCGTGTGGCGAGGAAACGCCCCAAGCACAGATGCGAGGTGCAGATGTTGCTGCATACCTACTGTTTCTAAACTATGTGGCGTATAGTTTAATGAAGTGGGATCACTACCAGTGCTTTTCGACCGCTACGGCTGAAAGGAAAACGTGTCTCAACGAAAACCGCGGCATTCCAAGGAGCAAATATGATCCATATATTCTTGGAATAACTTCAATTATTCACCCTCCCCTTTCACGGTATCAACAGATGTACCACTTGCACAACTGGGAATCTCCCTTGTTGACGAACGTTTGGTACTAAGCATCTATAATGGACAATAGTCGTTCCTTTGGGTAGCAAAATAGAAATGGGCACCTCTGACTTCAGTAGGATGAGCAAAAACATCATCGAAAAGTAGGGTACTATAAATAACACTGTTGGAGTAAAGCCTATTCATCATTATACGTTTCCTTATTGATTTACATGTACATTACCTAGAGTTATTTTACCGCTGGGTAAGCTTCTTTCAAGCTCACAGAAGAGGAGCCTGGACGTATGGGCACAAGGATAGGTCAGTGTGCTTCTGCATACCGCTTTCCGAGCATGAGCCTGTGCATTTTATCATACACACGTAGGAGCGTGTCTTGGGGGTTTTATTGCGTCACCCTATATTTTGCCAATTTGAGTGGCTAGGTAGGCATCTTCATATAAAAAAAACTCAATGTACCATTGTTCATGGGGCGTTGATTCTCTTTCAATTGCTCCTTCATGAATTGTTAGTGAAGTAACAATGATGCTGATTGATTGGCTTATTTCCCTACTAGTATATGCATTTACTCTCGCGATTTACATTACCCGCACCTATCACCTGTTGGAGCTGCAGGCTGCGATAATCATTGTTTTCTTTTTTCTTTTTTACATCCCTGTGCCGTAACCGTTCAAGGTCGTAAGTGGTACTGTTCGATTCAGATATTACCTGACAATTAATAGTGCATATTGTTAAGGCCACTGCCGCTGTTAAATCACCCAACTACATATATATATATATGGGATATGGTCGCTTTGTCTTCCATCTTGCGTTGGCGTATATGATGTGCACTGGTTTATGCCGTAGGGCTGACGTATGCTTGACTGTTTCTGCCGCTATTATTGTATTTTTCTGCCTCAGACATTTACGGAGGATACAAACTGCGCGGTTTCTACAGGAGCTACATACCACAAGGTCTCTATTTTACCTTCACACTGTACTGCTGACCGTTGAGAATATCAGTATCTCACCAATGACGTGGCATATGAAGCGGTCGGCTGTTCTCTCATTGACGCAGTTTGCAGCGGCCGTTTGCCAATCGTTCATGACGCTGAGAGATGGGCGCCCTGGTTTCAGCCTGAAGATGACCCGATGCGCGCCAACCGAGTTGGTGCCGGTGCAACGGGCAGAAAGGGCGGGCAAGTGGCTACTGAGACACAATCCCTATGCCTACACTGAACTCTGTGACTCGTGTATGTTGCCCATGTGTGAGCCACCTGTTGTCTATATCGGCTCTGTGTGTTCAGCGCGGCTGCAGGAACAGGTGAAGGCGCAGTTTCCTCGCGAATACAGGTGGTACGTGGATATGATGTATCTGCATCGGTGGCACATGTTCGCAGAAGAGGTTGTGGGGCTGCGGTGCTTTCTGTACAAGGAAGAGGATTATATCGCGTACCCAGCCCTCTCTGCACACATCCAGTCTACTGAAATGCGCTGCTATCTTGTGGGAGATGAGCCGGCGAATTCCCTGACTACGACCGCTCCCCCCGCTGCTGTTCGGCTTTGCGACCAGTGGATGGGGTGCTACCTTCAACTGCATTTGCGGCGGTTGGATGTTCTTGCTGAGCGCTGTAGAATGATATGGAACGAGGTGGAGAAGTGTGACGAGACGGCAGTTTCCACCGCCCACACCAATGTTCTGGGCACGGGAGCGAATATACGCAATCTGATGTGTGGGTTGCGAAGGAACTCGCGTTTCATGCCATCCTTTAGAGATGCTCGCGCTGCTGTGTCCGAAACAGTTGAGCTGTTGGTTCACAGTGATTACCTTCTTTCACAGGCTAGCAACAGCGTGCTTCGCAGTTGTGTCGAAAGCGCAATACTGTTGATACTGCGCACCAAGGATGAGTAAGTCGTCCCCGTTGACATCCGGATGCGTTTGCTGTGCAGGTAGTAGTTTCCCGGTACAGTTATTTGTTTGGTTTGGGCTTGGCCTGCATCTACTTTGGTGAAGAACGCGATATTGTCGATACACTTTTTTTAAAAAGAATATACATACATACATACATACAAACAAACGTACGTACATATATGTTGCAATGTTTCTGGTGTCCCCAATCCCATTTTAGAGCTCATGGTTTTGGTTTGGCTTGTCTTGTTGTTGTTGTTGTTGTTTACTAGATCCGTCACGTACTAAGTCGTTCGTTTACCCTGGCATCCTCCTGTCTAGCGTGTTCTATTTTTGCATATTCATTACTGTCGTTGGCATGTGTCTACATGGCATTTACTGTACTAGATGACACATAACAAGTTCTGTAAGTGAGCCCCCTTCCTTCCTTTCCTTTGTTTTTTCCTTCTCCGTGGCGAAGTTTGTTAGTAGCTTTATTCTTTACTTGCTTTTGTTTTCGGTTGGGGGTACCTGTGGCTCCGTTGTTTAACTGGAAGCCGCAGATCCTTTAATAACACCCCTTTAGAAACAGAAACGCGTGTCCTGTTGACATCGTGTCATCTTTTATATTTACGACGGCTGGCTGTGTAGTGTGAGTTGCCTGTACGTGTTCCCGGTGCCTCCTCCCTTCTCCGGGGCTGCAAAAATGGAGCTGTGAGCGTCTGTCGCACGTCTACTTCGCTTTCTTGCTACCGTACTGACACAGCATTCTTCCTACCTTTTGCCCTAGTGAACTTGACCTTTATCGAGTTTCTTTCTTTATCGTGAGGATATCCTGCATAGCACCCCAACACCATAGCACAGGTGCATGTTGGGGATTCATGGCCTACTATATCGCTTCGTACATTTGAAGGCATTGAACGAACGACGGTGAGAAGAAGAACAAGAAGGATTGAATCCTTCGCACAATTTTCGGCAACGGGAGGCCAAGCATAAATTGTTGTGAGGACCCTTCCAACTCTAGGAGTTGCACTTTTACCGTTAGCGGAGAAGGTAGGGTGTTTGATCAGGTACTCGCATCACGAGGAGAGTTGGGTGGAGGGGGGGATCTCACTGGCGGGCGATATTAGCGTTCGGTGACGTCCGCAAGTGGAGTCGTCGTGTGTGGGATATCTCGATGCGCTTTTCTCATGCTGCTAGCAGGCGACCTGTTGCAGTAAAGATCAGTGCAGGCTTCTCTGTACATCCAGGTGTACGAGCCAAAACGGATGCATCACCTTTTGGCGATAGGCCTTCCCAAAGCGGTGTTGCCAGCTCTCCATGCCTTTTCTCTGCGGGCAAGCTTAGGAGAGGCGCACAGGTTGTCACGCCCCACGATTTACAAGCTGCATTGCGTGCTCTTGCGTATGATTGGCCCCATACCGGAGGAAGGGCCCTTTATTGGGATGCTGTGACAGAGTCCAAATGCAATCCGGTCAATGATGCTGCGTCCGTACCTTCCATGAAACGCCCTTCTCCACTGATTCCTCCACCTGCATGCCACACAGGTAAGCAGAGGTCACTACTTCAGAACATGCTTCTACGCCGCCGGCGTCGTGCGCAGGAGTCGTCAACAGCTGTTCATGATCCCACAGGGACTTCAGTGGGGCGCGGTGGAACAGAACCACAGATGTATCCGCGTCCTTCTCATGATGTAACCTCACAAGGGGCTGTATGGTATGCCGCCTTTCACTTGTTCGCCGAAGCTTTGGAATCCCACGCAGTGACGCCTTCTGCGTCGCACTTTAACCTACTGCTCGAATGCACGGTAGCAGGCAGGCACTGGAGCCAGGTATCCACCATTGAGGATTTCTATGCAAAGCTGCTTGCCCTTGTGGTGCAGCTGCGGCACGAGAAGGAGAGAGATTTGGTGAAAATGCAAGCGGAAGGGGTTGCTGGAAGCGATGAACGGAGTATATGCACGCACACGATGGAGGGTGAGCGCAGCCAAGCACTACGAGCGCCCGTCTCATGCCCACACAGCTCGTCGTTGGGCTTGGTGGGCACACCATTAGCGCAGGCCTTACGGCGGGAATCACAGGAATTGAGGTACGTGGAGGATACGCTGCGCCCCAATGCACGGACGTTGGAGCTGCTCCTGTTTGCGTCGCTGAGCCGCGGGGCATGGTCGTACGCGCTGACATTGGCAGAGGACATGGGTGGGCTTCTCACAGACTCAACCCTGCGATTGGTGCTGCGAGCGTATCACATGGGTGGAGCGCTTACTGTGGCATCGGACTGCGACCGCACACAGCAGGAGGAGGACACCGACCGCTGGGCAGCATGGCGCAGCGAGACTTGCGGCGGCATTATTCGGAGCCACATCCCGTACGGGCAAAAGCCCCGCCCCCCCACGCGGCTTTGGCAGATGGCCTACAGGGCATTTCAGGTGCACCGGTCCTGTGTTAATGACCAGCGGACGGTGTGGTTGCTGGTGCAGCTCCTCCGAGACGCCGGCGAGCCGCGGTGTGTGATCGCGGCGTATCACGATACTGAGCACGTGGTGTGGCGCTCTGGCACAGAGCGTGGCAATGTAGAAACGGAGCGCGCCGTGCGGCATGTACTCTCTGCTGTGAGTGACGCAGCACGGGAGGATGGGGACTGGGCGTTGGCCCTGCAGCTCTGGCGGACCTGCGCAGAGGAGCGATGGTATGGGCGGAGCGATGTACACAGACAACTTGTGCAAGGGCTGCTCGTGAACGCGCTGCACACGCTGCGACGTGTGAGGCGGAACGGTGAGATACTACTGCTCTACCACAGGCTGTGTCGGTCTTCCCCCGTTTTGGGGTCGCGCGCAGACAGTGGAGCACCACCAAGGCTCACGTGGATGTGGTCCTCGACCGCGTTAGCCTACGTCGCTCAGGCAGCGTTGGCCGCGCTGGATCTTTCTGCGCTAATGCACCTCAGTGGGCTTCCTGGTGTCATATTGCCTTCTTCAAGCGCGTCGATGCCCGGTGCAGTGGCCGACCTTTCCGCCCCGGCACATGCGTATACCTTCCCGCACCACACTGAGCACCGCGTCCCCCCACCGCCCGCTGGCGTATTTGATGCCACTCTTCGTGTCCTGCAACACTTCATGGCACCCACCAGTGAGCGACCCCGCTCCCACGTGGACTGCCCCACGACCGACGAGGAGGATGCGGGGTACGCGTACAATCTTCGGTCGCGGCAGGTGTACGCACGCTATGTACAGCATGCCATACGTGCCCTGGAGCAGAGGAATGAGCAGCACACTGTGCATGTGGAGGAGCCGAGTCTGCTCGTGCCTGCTACTCACGCCCCGCTGGTTCATCTGCTCTCGCAACTGCGAATGCCGGCCCCTTTTGCTGCGGAGAAGCCGGCTGGTCGGCCGTACTGGCAGCAGGCTCTGGAGCACCTTGAGCGTGTCCGCCTTCCGGACGCTCTGCTGGTGGCCCTCGCCACCGACGTGCTGCGGCGTGCCTCCGCGGTGGGGGTGGCAGCAGGTGTTGAGGGCCAACAGAACTGGAGGGCGGCGTTTGCAGTGGTGGCCAATGCCATAAGGAGTCCCCCGTGTGGAGCAGATGGCCCCAGTGAGAGGCGGACAACGCCCTCCTCGACACAGACGCAACGACCAGCGTGTACCACTGTATCCGCTGTGGCTGTAGAGTTTTCGGTGGAGGTCGCCGTGGCGGAGGAGCCAATTGCTGCTCTCGCACTCATCACCCACGCGGCGTATCATCATTGGATATCTCAACGAGCGGCTAGACAGCTGTTGCCTGTCGCACGGCGCGCTGCATTAGAGAAGTCCCTGAGGCATGAGTGGAATCTCGCTGCGAGGGAACGCGGGGCATCCTCTGAGGCAGCACCCAGCGCTCAGGATACCCTCTTCTCACTTGTAGGCCTGTACCACGGATGTGCACCTAGCTTGCCTGTCTTTCGCTCTCACATTGGGCTCCATCACGTGCTGGAGGCGGCTTTGTCAGTGTTGCTGCAGTTGCAGTCCACGTCCCCAATCTCCGTGGCGCCTCTACAGAAGCTTGTGGACCTGCTTCGGGAAGAGGACCAGCGGTCACCTGCAGATGCTGCCACCCTGGCCGATGCACGCAGTGTATGGGCGCCTGGCGAGCGTGAAAGGGTAATCGTTGTGATTGTTAACGCGGTGCTGGAACAGGTGAGCCGCATCGATGCGCACCGGTGGACCTTGTGGGAGCAGTGCATATCCCTGTTGGAGTGTCTTCGCTCGCCACTTGCACCACCGTCGCTTGCCTCACTCGCCAACGCTACGACAGGGGGTCGCAACGAAGATGGAGGCATTGTGGGGAACACTCTCGGTTATGTACCGCCAGACGCCAACTCGGACACACTTCGGGTGCTGTTGATGTTTATTCGTAGCTGCGACCGCGCAGAAGCGGGCTTTGTGGAGCGGGTCGTCACCTCGTGGTTGCTGAACGGCACGCGGGGTTGCTCCGTGGAACCGCTTATCACCCGTGTACTTCAGCTCTCTCACGATCCACTACTCTCTGTAAACACGGCGGACGAGGCGCAGGAAAAACCAGGGTGGGAGGAGAGCGATAAGTGGACCTGCTTCGTGCTCCTGGAGGCTGTCATGTGGGCTTGCCGGCATCGCGAGAAGAAGCTGGTACGCCGTCTACACCAAGTTGCGCTTCCGCTGTTCCAAGTACTACTTCGAGTTCCGTGGCGGTTGGCCCATGGCCTTCCTTCCCGTCAGCTGCATGCCTTACGTTGTCATACCATCACAGCGCAGGTGTTGGTTCTTCAGTGTCTGACGTGTGGCCGCCACGAGGATGTACTGGAGGACTGGCCAAGTATTGCAGCTGCGCTGCTGGCGTTGCTGCAAGTTTGCTTGAATGCCCGGTCCGACCCTGGTGATTCGTGGGCGGCCACCGTCAGCAGCCTCATTGACCGTCTCGCCGCCGTGACGGAAAAACTTCAGCGGGCGCTTCATTTCCTGCTTCGGCGTGTGTCGTTTGATGCCCACCGTCGACGCCAGCGTGTCGGTGCCGATACGGACGTGAGAGGAGCAGCGTCGGGCCCGTGCGAGGGGGAAGGGCGGGAGGCCGCGGTGGAGGAGGCCGCTCTCGCCTTTGTGCACATCTGCGAGCATCGATTTCTCACGCAGGTGGTTCTTCCCTTGTCCAGTACGCTGGAGGGGCCGCCTCGGGAGCAGGTACAGACGGCGCTCGCGAGGCTCGTGCACACCGCCTGGGCTGTCACGTATGACATCGGCGTCTGGTTCGCGTCTTTCAAACATGGAGAGTTACGGGAGGGCCCAGCGGGTGCCCTTCCTCCCCTCACCACGCTGCAGCAGCAGTGCCTCGCGCAGGGACTCAATGGCGTAGCCAAGCGCGCCCGGCGTCTCCTTCGAATGGAATTCACGTATCTGCCTCCGTCGGACAGCTCCGTGGTACACTGGGAATGGTGGTGTGTGTTGCAGGTGCTGCCGATGGCGGTCGCTGCGCCGCAAGTCGACCTCACCGGTATCCCGCCGGCGAAAGCCATCTGCACCATGCTCTGTAGCGAGCTCGCGTCCATGGAGGCTTGGCATGAATCCGAGGCGATGGCCCCGGCAAAGCGGTGGGAGCACCAGACTCAGGGAGGGACTTCTGCATGGCTGCGGCTCCCGCTCGCGGTGCAGTGTCGTGACTCACACGGCACCCTCCCCTCCCCGCCGCTGCTGCACTTCCTTGCCACCGTGCAGCGCCTCACTGGATGGCTGCTAGAGGGACGTGGGCCTGCGCAGCGGATGGAAGCGGAACTGCTCAGTACCGCCCCGCCACACATGATGGATGGCACCACGGCGGCGCAACGCTTCGCCCATCCGCACACGCTGCTGCAGCCGCATCAAGTGCGCGTGCTGCATGAGGCCTCTCACCGCATATTGCTCATGGCACTGTGCGAAGGTACCGACCTCCTTGTCGCCGGCCGCCCTTCTCTTGTTCGGCAAGTGCTATCATGGCCCTGCGATGGGGAGCGTTATGAGGCGTTGCTGCATACCTTGGAGGGCGGCGCACCTGAGGTGCTTCGAGGTGCGGCGGCGGTGGAGGAAGTGTTCGCACAGATGATGGCGGTGGGCCGCTGGTACGCCCGGCGGTGGGGGGGGTCTGGAGGGGCGCCAGATGAGGTAGGGTCCACCGCCGCTGTATTGCTGCGTTTCTTGGATTCCTCAAAGGTACTCCGCGGTGTGTCTCACGTGACCCCCGGGAGCGTCTGCGGTGCGCTGCTGAGCACGCCGATGCGGGACATCACCCCAACACCGCTGAGCAAGGAAGGGGGCGGCCGCGACACCGGCGGAGGCGATGGCCACGTCCGTACCCTCTGCGGCTTCATTCAGGCCTTCCCTGACCTCGTGCAAGGACACCTGCTTCCGTGGGAAAGGCGCATACCTCTCGCCGCCGCTCAGCTGAACGTGGTGGACACCTTTATGCAGCACGTTCTGGCGGAGGCGATGATGCCGAGAACGGGGGAGAGAGAGGGCCTAAGGCAGCACACGGGGTCCATCCTCGTCTCACGAGCACTAGTGCGAGCGGCCGTCACGTGGCAGCTCGTGACGAAGGGCTGCCTGTTCCCACATTCGTGGGCCTACTGGAACGGCTCCCAGCGAGTGCAAGTGGCGAGCGAAGCGGGGGAGCGTGGCGCAATGCACGACGAGCATGTGATATGGCAGATCCTGACCGGAGGTAAGGACGGACTTCTGGCGGCGCACTGCCGCGGGGACGGCGTACAGGTAGGTGAGCTCTTCCTTCTCACAAGGACACCTACCACGGCACGGGTGGGAGGCGAGGCAGTGCCACCCGCCCACACCGCGGCGGCCTTCTTGCGGCATGTGCTGACACGATCCACCGCCAGGCAGATTCTTTCACAGGCCTTTCCGGGCATTGTGCATAGCCAGACAGCGAGTGTAGACGCGGCTGGTGGGTCAGCACAGCCGCGTATTGCCCCCGCTGAGCTGCAGTGTTTATTGCAAGTGGCCAGCCGAAGCCTTACCACCACTCAGGTGGAGAGCATTCGGCAGTGCAATGCGCGCCGCGGCTGGAAGACGCCCCTGGGCCAGCGGTTTGCTGCCTGGTCAGAGCAAGAGGAGCTGCGGCTTCGAAAGCTGGGATGTGAGAACGAAGCTGTGCAGCGTATCCTCAGTGGCGTTGTGCTGGCACGCGTCGCGGCATTTGCTGAGGAAGCGTTTGATGGAGTCACCACGCTGCCCACCCCGGAGGCGTGGCTGCTGCGGTTGGGGCTCTGCGACGCGGGTCGCGATCGGGGCTGGCACGATTTATTTCGTGCTGCGAGGCAGGAGAGGTGGAAGCCCTACAGCGGGTGTGGGTTAGCCCTAGTAGACGCCGACCTGGCGCACGCTGCGTGTGCGGCGGTGGAGGAGGTTCTGCTCGCCAGCATCAGGGCATGGCTGTGCCGGCGGGACCAGAAACAGCCGAGCCATCCCTCAGTCGCCGAGCAGGTTTACTTCGTGAATACGCTCACCCTGTCCCTCGAGATGGTGGAGCGTGATCGATCCTTTCGCTTCCTTCAACGTCGGCTTTACCCGGAGATCGTCTCGTGGATCTGGGACGATGGGGCGGGTGAGGGTGAGTCTGTCGCGTGCGAGATGGCGACAGCATCTGGCGCTTCAGCTCGCCGGGAGCGGCAGCTCCTTCGTTGGACCGCTCTCCTGAGTCACCACATGTGTCCCTTACTCGCGTGCATGTCCTTCACCACACCGGAAGGTGGCGGTTACACCAGCCCATCCCTCTCTGGCCCGCTAGATCGACTCCCTCCCGGTTGGACGGACTTCGTCTTTCTACTGCGGCGGATGTGCCGCGATCTTTGTTCCTTGGCCGTCGATGTGGGTTCCCACACGCCGCGCCGTCGCCCCGCCAGTACCGCCACACCCCAGGGAGAGGTGCTGCAGCGGGGATACACGTGCATGGAGGAGCTATACCGTCATGTGAGCCAGCACATGGTGGACGGGTTGATGCTGTTTTCGTCCACCGGTGCGGCGTCTGGAGCGGAGTCACATGTGGCACCAGCGGGGGTGCGGGCGTGGGTGCACGTGGGCATCCTGCTCGGCGACTGGCGGGAGCTGTATTGGGTCGCGCTTCAGCTTGCCACCGTGCGCAAGTCTGCCTCGGCTGTCCCTGCAAATGGTCCGCAAGGGCGAGCTGTCGCTTACGGCTGGGTGTTGGGTCTCATCCCAGCGATGCTTTGTGCATCTTTGCGAGTGCAGACCGAGCTTCGGGACGAGTGCTCGACCGCTTTGAAGAGCCTAGATGTCTTTCTACCTGCAGAGGAGCAGCAAAGGAGTCATCTTGGAAGTTTCCTGACGTCCTTCGTGGCGGAGGTTCAGCGTGAGTTCCGACGGACCACCAAAGTGGCCCATCAGTTCGCGCGACACGTGCGACGACCCCCCGTGCATGCGGAGAGGCTGCTACTGGTAGAGCCGGCGCGGCGGGTGATGGACAGTTGGCACCGCACAGTCGCAGCTCACACCCCAGGCATGGCTGTCCCCGAGTGGTTCTTCGAGGCGGTTCTCTCGTGTTTGGGGCCTGCCACGAGCGTAAACGCACTGGCCACGGTGACCCGCCAGGAAAGTCTCAGCGGCACGCCAGGGAAGGAGTGGAGCCCGCCGATGGCTGCCGTCGACCCCCCGCCCCGCGCCGTGCAGTCCGCAGCGGAATGCTTACGGACAGCCACAAAGGCGGCGTACCAATCGTTCGCACGCGGGGAGTCGTTGCTCCCATCCACCAAGGACGACCATGTGACGGGTCTGCGGACGGCATGGCACACCATCGAGGAGGCGCTCACCTCCAAATCACGCGCTCTGCCGGCCGAACAGGTGCTCTCGCTGTTCTTTGAGCTAAGGCACGTGCCGCACACGGCGCACTACATGTCCCCTGTGTGGTCGGAGGCCGTGCTCGCGGCATGCGTAGACTGGCGAGAGGGTCTCCGGGCCTTACAATTTTCCTTGAGCACCATCACTCACGGTGGCGCGACAGTGGTGCAGCAGAACATGGTCTATCTCCTCCTGTCACGCGTTCGCCGCGACGCCGTGTTTCGGAAGGGGCTGGAGAGCTTCCGTGACGATTGCAGCCCTGTCGGGGGGGCTGGTGCGGTCGGCCTTGCCACGCACTGCTATGCACTGCTCACTTCGCAGAAGCCACGGTCGCCTGGTCGGCCGTTGCTGGTCCAGCGCGTACTTGTGGAACTCCTACGCCATGCAGTGTTTAACCGTCACGCTACCATGTTCCTCTACACCGCCTTCTGGGGGCAGTGCTATCAACGGCTAGAGGGTGTCCATCCGTTTCTCTCGTTACTCCGCGCAGCCCGTCGCGCCTCACGGGAGGACATGGTGCTGCGCGCGATGGCGGACTACCTGCGATGCCTTGACGCGAGCGAGGCGGCCATCACAGTTGAGCAGGCACTTGATAACTGCGGGGATAGTTCCTGTAGCACTTCGGTCCCTACCCCTGCGCCCACTCAAAGTTTTTCTGTCGTCCACCATCGTCTCATGTGGAAGGCCTTTGTCCAGGTCTGTGAGGCCGCTGTGGTGAGCGAAAAGGCGGCCATGGTGGTGCTGCGCGCCTTTCAGAGCGTGAGTCTTATATCCGATGTGGAGGAACTCATGCTGACGAACTGCTACGCCACCTTCAGAAGGCGAACCCCGCCTGAGCGGACCATGCACCGTTAGCTGGCAGCGCAGGCACTGAATGACGGCGGTTTTGTAATGAAAGGGTGCTAGTGAAGCCCGATCGTTGTGTGGGGCGCTTCTCGAGCCCACTGATTTATCTCCGTTATGGTTAGAAGTGGCGGACCTCCCACCTACCACCATGTGTAGGGATGGCCGCAGGCTTAACCTACCCTCCCCCCCTCCCCCAACGCCCGTCATCCTGCACTTGAGGTACGGTGGGCCACGGTACGCACAATCTTTATATTTATTTATTTCCTTTCTCCTGCCGTGGGTGGCGCCTTGGTGCCATCGGAGAAAATGGCGGCGGACTTGTTTCATGATTGTGTGAAGAGGAGAGGGAGGGGGGTAGTTGTTTCTGTGCCTGGTGTGTCTGTGGAAGGACGCTATCATTCGCTTTCCATCGGTTTCTGAGCGTTGGGGTACACCACAGGGGGGGGGGCCTCTCGGTGTCTGTGGTGTCACTACTGGCTGCAGGAAAGGGAATGGGAGTCACCCTCTTGTCCCCGCGCCTGCTCAGCGTATCTTCCCTGTGCTCGATGTTCTTCTACGCCGGGCTTTCTGTGGTGATCGTGCCCTGCCTACCGCAGTGCACCGTCGCTCTTTTCTTTCCCATCTCCACGCGCCAGGTCAAGTCGTTCTTGAGCCCTCCTCCTCAACCCCACCACAGACGGTCACCGCCACCGCTACGTGCTACTTTGCTGTTGTTGTTGTTGTATCGACCTAGCACTCTCCTTTGATACTCGTGCTGTCCCTTCCCCTCTCTCCCCCGTGAGCGGGGGATGTTGCATCGATGTCTTCGTCGCCTGGGGTCAACCAATCGCTACACCGACGGCTCGGGCCGCGCGCTGGACTCCGGTGAGATACCCCGCGATCTCCACGTGCAGGCTATCAGCAACCGAGCGTACCCCGTCCAAGGCGAGCACTGGCAGCCCGTCGTCGCGGGCAAGCCATCGCCGCACAAGGGCGTTGTAGTCATCTCTGGAGGCGGCGTGGTTGGCCTGACATTGGGTGCCCACTTCTCTCTTCGCGGGTGGCATACCACCATTGTGGAGCGCTCCCCCACCCTGACGAGCTCGACGGCGTCCTCTTCCCCCTTGAGGCCCTTTGCCGAGCTGGAGCATGCACTGGTGACGCGTCGGGCGGCCGACGCACTCTCTGCAGCGGGGGTACATCCCAAGGCGCTGCGGACGATGGGTGTCATCGTCCATGGCATTCTTGACCATCCAGGTGCCTACCATAGCTGGCTAACACGAGGCTTGACGGAGCACCACCCTTTCTCGGTGAAGATGCTCTCGGTTGACATGTACCGCTTGCGCCAACACCTCGAGCGTCATGTGCAGGCCTTACCAAATGACAACATGCGAGTCTTCCACGAGCATGTGGTGGAGGCGGTGTACCCGCTACGGCAGCAGGTGGTGGTGCGTCGCTGGCAGGACAGCGCCGCCGCGAAGGGGTGTGGTGAGGGACTGGCCGAGCCGGCCATCTGTCGCACATCGTTGAGTGACCACACCATGGCATCCGCGACGGACCGAACCACATTGCCACCACGCCGGCGGCGAATGGAAACGAGCTTGTCCCTGAGCGCGCTGAAGTGGGAGCATAACTTTGCGGCAGACGCAGTCAACTACGATCTTTTGATCAGCGCCGAGGGCGTGAACTCGTCGCTGCGGGATTTAGTCGACGTGGAGGGGTTTGCCGCGGACGTGGACTTTGGTGTCAAGTGGTTCCTGCTGCGTAGCAAGACACTGAGCCGCCACCATATCCACCGGTGGTTGCACCGTCGGCGCACCGCCGCGGTGACGACGGCGGAGACGTATCACATCCGCTCACCATATCAGGTGCCCATGTGTCTGGCCTTTCCCCGTGTAGATGGGGACGATCTCTTTTCCGTCATGGCGTACATGCCCGTGGGCGAGGTGCAGGGTCTGAGCGATACGGAATTTCTGAATCACTACTTGTCCGACCTGCGCCGTGCCGATCCCAGCGCGACCCTGCAGTCCTTCACGACGGCGGTGCAGCCCCACCCGACCGTTTTCTGCGAGAACCTCTACAACAGCGTGGGGCTCCCGTCCGTGGTGATGATCGGCGATGCGGGGCATACGTGCCACCCCTTGTGGATGCAGGGCCTGGCCATCGCCCTGGAGGATGGTGTGCAGTTGCTGAACCTCGTGGACGCCTACTCCCGCCATTTCTACGACGCGTTGCGGCAGTACAGCTCTGAACGCGGGGCAAGCGGTGACGCTCTGCGCGAGCTGACCGATCGATGCCTGTACTTCCAGCGCAAGAAGCACGTCAACCCGCTGTTGCGGCTGCGGGACACATACCAGAGGTATATGAACGTCCTTGCTCCATCGCAGCTCAACAGCATGTATGAGGGACCAACCAACCACGTGTACTCGCGGACGATCGAGCAGATGCTGAACGGACGTGGATACACGTCGTACGAGTATGCCGAGAAGCAACAAGCGAAGCATCAGTCCTTCTACCACTTCGGTCGCCTTTACACGTAGCAGATGGCAACAAGCTTGTGCCTGCTGTACCCCTCCAAGTCATCTCCATCCCTCACTCGTGCCGTCTGCGTTGTCTCGTCTACGCACCAGGTATATTGCATGCGTCCCTGCGTGGTCTTCTCCAAGAGGGCGGTGGGTTTTATCGATTAGTGCACACACGGCAAGATGCAAAAGGGTTGTATGTCAGGGCTCGTCTCCTCTCCTTGGCCAACTAGTGTTGTTGCTTCCTTCTGTTCGTACCACCCCTCGAGGTTTCTTTATTCCCATTTTTGCACTTCCTTTACTGGTCTCTCCTCCCCTTCTCCGGTGGATTGGATGCCTCTACACTAGCGGGCGACAAGCATGTCAATGCTCGATGGCGATGGCTTTCACTTCGCCTTCGGCGACGAAGGCAGGCCCACGACGGAGGCGGCCGTAACCACCCCTGGAGCCTCGGGGGATGTACCGCCGCTCCCTATCAGTTCCTTTCGGTGGCAGCCCCTGCTGCTGAGGGTACTGGAGGAGTGGGGGAACCAATACCCAGCCCAACTGCCGGGCGGCGGCGGCGGCATCAAAGGCGTCAGCACTGGCACGACAAAGCCACAGCAGCTATGTCTGCCATCCACCGCACCACCTGGCGTCATGTACGTCCTCGCATATCAGAGCGCCCCTGAGGTGGAGAGTCTCACGATGGCGAGGGGGGCGAATGACGCTTCGACTGCTGTACGGGAGCGTCGGGACATCATTCCTGGGCGATACTACGGGGGCCTTAAGGTGTGGTCGTGCGCGATTGATCTGGCCACGTACATGGTGGGACAGGAGGCACTGTTTCGACCACTGATAGCGAATGCAGTGATGGTGATGGAGGTAGGGTGCGGCCATGCCCTGCCGGGTATGATGGCACTTCTACTTGGCGCAAAGAAGGTGTGCTTTCAGGACTATAACGCGGAGGTGTTAGAACGGTGTGTGAAGCCCAACGTGGCAGCCACCGTGCTGCTGGCCACCAACGGTGCCGCATGCTCAAGCCCGGCGGCGGTACAGCTGGTGCACGGGGACTGGGGCGCCTTGAGCTGGTCGGGGGAGGATTACCTCTGCGATGTCGTGTTGGGCAGTGATGTGACTTTTGACCTGCCTGCCTGCGAGAAGTTGGCGGGCCTGCTGCACCGCTGCTTGCGTCCTGGCACCGGCGTCGCCTTCATCGCCTCCAAGGTGTACTACTACGGGACGGCCGGGGGGGCCCTCGAGTTTGGCAGCTACGCCGCTCGGTATGGTCTCGAGGTCGACGAGGTGAAACGGACGGAGGAGGACGGTTGCATACCGCAGACTATCCTTAAGGTCACGAAGAAGAGTGTGTAGGGATTGTGGACGTGGTGATGTGCCGTTCATCTCAGCCTATGTGCGTGTGCGTGTAGTGAATCCGCGGGGGAGGTGAGAGGGACACGTGCTCACGAATGGGGTAAACCACACGAACGGCATCGTCTCTTCTGCTACTGTGGTAATGCGGATGCAGTAAATAGATAAAGGAGAGGGGGGGCAAGACGTAACGGTATCGCGAGGAGCGATGTCGTCCTTGAATAACCGTCGTGAACGAGGAACGTCCGCCATTCATATCTCTGGTTCCACTCTTTTTCAGCGAGTCTCATAAGCCATCCCCACTGTCAGCGAGCCCTAACCGAGGTCTGGCGCCATCGTGAGCCTTGTCATTTAACCTCCCTCGCTGCCCCCCGCGCAGATATGGGCGAATTCACGTTTTTGCAGACAGTGTCATCCAAACACTTGCAAAGTTTGAGCTTACCCAAGTGCCATGTCGCCATCCCCTGACGCCCTTCCATAGATCACGCGGATGCTAGCGGTGGCGAACGGCACTTATATCCAAAACGCTACCGGTGGCCCACCCGAAAGGCAGAAATGCCGAGGTGCAGGCGAAGGTTATTGCGCTATAGGTAGGGGGAGAGAAGGCGGCCCGCGTGTGGCCGGGAGCACCATTGCCATAGTCGGTGCCGCTAACCGTGTGTTTCGCCCATAAACCCGCCTTGCTTCACGGCTCCGCTGATGACAACGGGCGAGCGCCCCTGGTATTGGCCATCCACCAGTGCATGAGAGATGATAGGCTACCGTGCGACGGAGGCGGGAGGGGGGCGCTGCATGTCTGGGTCCAGATGACAGACCGGCCTTTGCCAGACACGCCACCGTTCCTGCGCCTCGGCTACGAACCGTCTGCGTCCAGTTGCACGGGCTCCTCTCTGGCGGTCTCCCTGTGGAAGGTACCCGTGAACGCGCGTACACTGATGGCTCCGTTATGCGCGTTGCACATACCCCGCGCCTCGTCGCGTGGCCCGCTCCTCCTGGAGACCCGTGGTGCTGCTTGCCCTCAGCGGTGTTGCTCTCTTGGGCGAGGCC